>CAODLS011072063.1:0-14363 GCA_948243855.1 Flueggea neowawraea | reverse complement strand
GCACTTAATATTATATATGTTTTGTTTTTAATAAACAAAGATTATATTTTTATTTGTTTTTCATATTTCTTTAAATATGATATTTGGGTAGAAGTTCTGTACTATGGAGGCTTGTGCGAGATGGGCCGGGCTCCCATAGACGGTTCACCTCGTACGCCGGTCACGGGTCCCAGGAATGGGTCGTGACAAGACCTTTAGGGTGGACAGAGAGTATTATTTAGAGCCCCTAAGGTTGTTAGCTATTAGCCCTTTTGAGTCGAGTACTTTTTGGACTCCTAAGGGTGCTAAATTATTCTGATTTGATCTAGCCAACACAGTTCTAATACAGTATAGACATATGATTAGTGATAATCAGCTCTGCGTATCATTTGGAATGATATTTGAAATGCATGATTTTTGACTCTAAAAAGATTAAATATTTCTCTCTGAAAACATTTTGGTATTTCTTACCGGAAATGACTTGGGAATTTCCCTGAGATTATTTTAACATTTATTTTTTTGTAAATGTTTTGAGGAAATATTTTGAAAGAAAGTATTCGACTATTTTATTTTCTGAACTAAGCATTTTTTGAGTCAAGTATTTATAAATCTGTCTGACTGTTGTCTTAATTGATTACAAATTATTTTAAAATTGATTTCGAAGCTATGATACTATATCTACTGTGTATACATATATATATATATATATATATATATATATATATATATATATATATATATATCTATATTTGCATGTGGAGTTTTCTAAACGTTTTCAAACTGTCTTTGTGAGACACGTATGAGGCAATCTGGAGTGTTGTTTCCTCATTAGAGATTCTTACCCCTTTTTCTGTTTATTCTCTTTACTCCTATTTTTAGGCGATTTTGGTTGATTGTGGATTGTTGGCATTCAACATTTGGTGAGACATTCCAGAGATTTAGTCAGTACCCTTTTTTTCGAGCTCAGTATGTATTTTGTTAGTTGCTCCATACCGAGTAATGGGTTATGACTTTGTATCTATTATAAAATGTTTAATGGTTTTACTTAAATTACTTATTAATATTTTGATATTATAATCGTGTTTTAATCATATGCAGGAATATTATTTTCGGAAATCATATTTTCGTTAAACGTTTTAATTTGACTAATAAGCTGGTTATTAATAATCGAGTAAATATTTCTATTCTCTGAGACTTGTGCGAGATGAATCAGGCTTCCATAAACGGTTCGCCTCGTACACCAGTTATAGTCAAGAATCGGGTTGTTACAACGACTCTAATACTGATAAATTACAAATATATGTTTGTTATTTGTAACTCTTCTTAATATTGAATTCTCATTGAAAATTATGTGTTTTATTTTTCAATTGATATATTTTTTCTTTTTTATGTCTTAAAGTACACTCATTACTATTAAAGTGCGGTCTCATTTACTTGACATTTTTTGAAAAAAGATTTGAGTTCTGATACAAAGAGTCTTTTAAAAAAAAAGTAGCATCTTTTACTAAATTAAATTTTACATTTTAAAACATAAAATGAATCTAATTACCAATAATATTTTAATACTATTCGGCTACAAATTTAAAATTTTTGTTGGATAGTTATAGGAATGATGTTCTTTCATCAAAATAATACAAATTTTATTTTTAAAATGTCTAATTTATTTGTGATAGATTATAACAAAATGAAGGTTCATCTTACACCAAATATAAGTCTTTTTAATTTACTTTTGACCCGTACTATCTTTTTTTTATTAATCTAATGATGAGAATTAGATCTAAAAAAAATTGATACATCTTGTAACAATACTATATAATAAAAAAATTAAGAAATTAATATGTTTCTTTTTTAAAAAAATTGCTTCTCATTTGAATTAATTGTAAACAAGTATATATAGCGAAATTAAAGAAGGTGTTTCTTGTTTTTTTCCTGGCCGAACCCATAATGAAGCTCCTGAACTTGAACCTTTTTTTTTTTTAATTAAGCCCTCCAACTTCACTATCTTCCATTTGAGCTATTTTACTTGTTAATTTCTACCTAGTAAACCCAAATATATACATGTCACCTAATACTCTTCTTTTTCTTCATGACATGGCTTCCAACTAGACCAAATAGATATTTAAATTGCATATGGTACCTAATTTAATGTCATCTTTACTAATAAGTTAATTAATTCTTAAATGGTTATGGATTCGTCTATTTTATTATTTTAATTTTGTAGCAAAATGTGGTTCTTGTTTTTTTATTTATTTTGACAAGTGGTTGAACCAAAAAAAAAACATCAAGTGTGTTTTATGAGCTCAAAATAATGGTAAGGTTTAATTAACTCATTTATATAAATAATCTATACAATATATAAAATTATGGATGTAGAAAATAAAAAACAAAGTCAAGATTACCTTGATTAAAAAAATTGTTTCACAAAAATTTCTATTTTTTATCAAATAAATTTTCTATTTTTTCTCATAAAACATCTAAATTACTCTTTTATTGGTTTTATTAATATTCCTATCTTTTCTAATAAAATATAAGAACGAAAATTCATATTTTTTTCTTATAAAATATAGAAAATAATTTTTTTTTGGTATAAAAAAAAGGGAGATGAGGGTGGTTTTGGCTTAGGGTTGCTTTGACAGTTCGTCGGTCTTTTTTTTTTCAATTTTTCAATTTTAAATAATGTTTAATTATTTTTTATCATAATAATAAATTTTATACAGGCATCGCACCAGTGGTTTTTGTTGTAAGAAAAAAATAGGAATTTTTGTTCCTATATTTTATGATAAAAATAAGAATTTTTGTTTAATTAAGGGCATTCTTGACTCTATCAATTTTCGTTCTTGTATTTATAAGAAAAATAGGAATATTAATGAAACCAATAAAAGACTAATTTAGATATTTTATGAGAAAAACAGAAATTTTCGTTCCTATATTTTATGATAAAAAATATAAATTTTTTTGAAACAAATTTTTTTAATCAAGGGTATTCTTTTTTTTTTTTAATTTTCTATATCCATACTTTTATATATTGTATAGATTATTTATATGAATGAGTTAATTAAACCTTGACATTATTTTGAGATCATAAAACACACTTGATTTTTTTTTTTTATTTTGGTTCAACCACTTGTCAAAATAATAAAAAAAAACAAGAATCACATTTTGCTACAAAATTGAAATAATAAAATGGACGAATCCATAATCATTTAGAGATTAGTTAACTTATTAGTGAAGATGGCATTACATTAGGTACCATATGTAATTTAAACCATTTATTTGATCCAGTTGGAAGCCATGTCATGAAAAAAAAGAAGAGTATTAGGTGACATGTACATATTTGGGCTTAATAGGTAGAAATTAACAAGTAAAATGGTTCAAAGGGAAGATAGTGAAGTTGGAGGGCTTGATGGGAAAAACGGTTCAAGTTCAGGGGCTTCATAATGGGTTCTGCCTTTTTTTCCTCTCTCTTACCTAGTATTTGGTATAAATGAATTCCATATAATTTCATGAAATTTATTTATAAATCCAAATTTCCATGTTTAGTTGGCTTTTTTAAACTGACCTAAATGAAGCAATTGAAAATAAAGGAATTGGCATAAAACTAAAATGAGTGATTCACAAATCTCACCTTTACAAATGAATTCTTAGGTGATTACTACTTGGACAAGTCTATCCATGTTAAAAATTTTATAGACAAAATTATCCTAATGTTGCTACTCAATATTCATGTACCCTCGTCTTTTCATTCTTTTTTCTTATTGAGACTCTCATCTTTTTATTCCGAAAACATTAAGTTTGTTTTAACCCTCGTCTATCAAAGTCTGAGTTATTGGGATAACTAATTTTTGTGAATTCCAAGAACTACATTTTACAAATTACATTTTTTAATGTATTAACATTAAATTTTATAAAAATAATAGTGAAGTTGCAATTCAAGAAAATGCTCCATTTACTGCATCCACGCTTTGCAATGCATCATTAATTTGCGTAGGAATATATTAAATTTACTATACATTATTGATTTGCGACATGACAAATCTCAAGTCTATATTGTCTTTATAGATGTAAGGGCATTTTAATAACAATATACAAATAATTTTAATTTTTAAGTTATATTAAATAAAAAAAATTATTTACAACTGAAAATTCTCAAATTATAATATACAACAAACTAAACAAGTTAATTCATTTATAAATATTTTTTTTATAAAATTTATTTTATTTTATTTATAAATAAAATAAAATTTATATTCATTTAAAACCAAACATAGTGTTAATTTCCTTTGAGTTACTCGAGCGTTGTGGATAGCCTTTTATGGGCACCACCTTCTTTTTTGAACCTTTTGTTTTAATTATTTTAAATAAACAAATATTTTTCTTTCCTAAATAAGATCTAATTGTTGCCTCCACTATTGTCTGTACCATTTTGGTAGTACCTCCATTGTCACCTACAACCAAAGCTAGTTTTTGTCGCATCTGATTTCTACAGCCTCTATAAATTCGCTTTTGCCACCTGTTTGCGTGGGTTGTGTTTTGTTGGTGCTGGATGATATTTCTTATTTCTTATTTGTTTTAGGTTAGTTGTTTAATATTATTTTGGTTGTGAAGGAGGGTGAGTTAACGTACTAACAATATAAATAACCGTTCGAATTATTAATCTCGATATGCAACAGAATAAACAGTTAGTAGCGGTGATGCGGCTCATAAGGCGTGAGTCTTGCCAGTAAACCATGATTGTATTGATGATGAGAGTACTCGACTTGTTCGTAATCTAGATGACATACGTCGATCAGTATAGGATATCTAGTGTGGAAGAAGAAGACGAAATCCTCTCCTTTTGCCACTGAGGCCATCGACCTCTGTCTATTCCTTCAAAGAGAATGTTTATGTATCGATTTTTGTTTTTGTGGAAAGTCTGTGGATGTTTGTCCCTTCCTATCAGGTTTAATTAGCACTTTATAAACAAGTGTTCTATAGGCCTCCTGCAATATACAAGCAGCACACTCATCCACTACTCAATTGGGTATATCAATTGCTCTTGGTCTACTATTCTAGCTTACACTTTGATCAATCGGATTCGGTTAACCCATTATGGACAGACAACTTTTTCCAATAGGTTATTTTGTCTTTACCTGTTGCAAATTTAACCATGGCTTCCATTTTTTGGAAGAGTTTGTTTGGTAACTGATTGATTTAATTGGTTCTGCACTACTGAGTTTCAGAAGTTTTTTTTGGTCGGCGCTGAGTTTTAGAAGTTAAAGAAAGAGGAGAGTGATGGTTGGATACTCAACTCCATCTATACAGTTTTAGGATTTAAAATTTGACAGTATGTCATTTGAATGTTCAATAGAACAATGAAAATATACCAATCAAGTTGCTTTTAGAAGGATTGATGGTTCTATGTAATTCCTATATTGAATTCTGTATTCAATTTGATTAAAATTCTACTTTAGTGTCAAACAAGAAAAGAGGTGACCAGGGATAAATCCTTTCTTTTTTTTTGGGTTCTAAAATCACTTGTAGAAGAAGGGAGCAACTTCGTAATAGATCTCAAAGGCGGTTGGGTTCCTTGCCTTTTGATTATCTTGGGGTTCTTTTATTTTTTGGAGTGCATAAGAGGAAATGGTTACAACCTGTTGCTGATAGAATTCTGGCTAAGTTTGCAAAATAGAAATGGGATACTTTGTCTCAGGCTGGGCGATTGGTATTGCTTAAATCAGCCATTTGTAGTTCGTTGATTCACTCTTTTGCAATTTATAAATGGCCTCTGAATCTTCTCAGGCACATGGAAAAATATAAGAACAAACTTTTTATGGTTTGGCTCCAATATTGCTAGGAAATTGGTCTATTTGAAATGGGAGAAATGGTGTACGCCAATAGCTGAAAGAGGTTTGGGGCTTAAACAATTGCATATCTTAAATGATGCAATGCTCAGTAATGTTGCTTGGAAGATACTTGAGGGCGTCTCCTTTTCTGATCAGGTTTTCAGGCAATGGTTTTTGAAGACTTCGGGCTCTATGCAGAGTATCTATATTCTCTCTTTGATTTGGTGTTCGATTAAACATCAATATTCCTCTCTTTGTGATGATTCTCTATGGGTTTTGGGGACGAATATCAATTTGAATTTTTGGAAAGATAGATGGATTTTTCCACCTATCAAAGACCGTTTGGGTGGTCGTTATAGCAGCCATAGTGGACTGGTGAATGATTTTCGCGTTAATAGAGATTGGTGGATCCCTTGGGTTTTGCAAGTGGCGTTTCCGACACTCTGTGCAGCAATTGTTGAAGTCACAGCTTTGAAAAGTCATGATGACAAATTGGTTTGGATGCAATCTTCAAGTGGTAAGGTTTCAACTAGCACCACATATGAAATTTTACGGACTAAAGGTGATATACATACATGGTGCAACTATATATGGGCCACCTTTATTCCACCTTCTCGCTCAATTATCTGTTGAAAGGCCAATTGTCACGATCCAAAATCGGGCCGAGACCGGTCTACGAGGCGAATTGTCTATGAGAGTCTGTCTCATCTCGTACAAGTATCAAAGATCAAAACACACTACCGAATTATTTAATTATCAAAACATTTATTAAAATATTTATTTATCAAAAGCGAACGAGATATAAAGTAAGTTTATATGAAATCAAATATACATATATCTAAATAGATATATCAAAATAATATCAGTATAAACATATCAAAAGTCAAAGTCCTAATCTCATAACCCAACAACATACCAGTGCGGAGCTCTAACAATACAAAAGAAGAGTCCGAATAAAAAGACATCACTAACCAATAGACACCTCACCGGTAATCCAAATGCGGAACGGTTGTCAAAACCAAAATCTGTGAACCTGAGATACATGAATCAACATAGACATAAAATAAAGGGGATTAAGACCCATTGAGAAATAACACTCCAGACCGCCTCATACGTGCCTTACAAAAACTGTTTTGAAAACAAATCAAAACTACCACATGCAATACAGGTAGACAAATATATATATATATATATATATATATGCTAATACATAATAGCGTTCGAAAATCATTTTCCAAAACGTTCGCAAACAAAGCAAACAGCAGGCACAAAAAACATATCGAATAGAGTTTCAGAATCAAAATATATATTATGAATATGAGATCCTATCGAATGTGTGCATCTGACACTATAACATATGTGATGTGGACTCCGCCACTAATCACTAACATATTATGTGTTGGATCAGAACACATAGCTACAGACATCCCTGGTAGCTACGATTTCTCAATGCATTTGTATACCAAAGGCTACTACCCATAGCACGAGTGCTCCATATTAGAAAACCAAATAATGTTATACTATTACATAGTATAAAATCATATCATACGATTAGAATCAAAATTTGCAAGAAGATATATAATACATATATATATGAGTTTCAAAATACAATACTGATTATTAAACGCATAACTAGTTTATTCATTAGCCAATCATTATATTAGTTCGTATTCAAAATAGCATGTCTAGCATAACAAAAAAATAGTAATTCGAAACACAACCTATGTGTCTGAAGCTGTTATTCACTCACCTGAAAATCCAAACTCAATCGTAAATCAAGCACCACTCGTCGGTGGATGGTCTCGCTGGCATGAACAAGGAACTGAACAAACAAATATATATCAACAGATATATCATAGACAAATCGAAATACGGTACTGTGGCGCTACCAAATGCTATACAATGCAAATGCAAACTCGGACACTCAAAAGATCCCTAAAAATCTATTTCAAATGATATTATATCATTATTAATCCAAAATTCAAAATTCACGTAAAATTATAGTTTGATCCCCGATTAATGTAAAATTACTTTTTAGTCCCCGAGACTTGGAAAATTATGGCTTAGTCCCTAAAATTTTTTAGAATTTATAAATTGGTCCTCCAAGTATTTTAAAATTACAAGTTAATTATTAACTTTTCTAAAATTACAAATTTAGCCTAAACTTTCTTAAAATTACAAACATGGATTGCTATTTTTCAAAATTACAGATCTCATCCAACTTGTAAAATATCAAGTTCAGTCCCTAAACAAAATTTCAGAATTATGGACAATTACCTTTTTAGTCCTTTTTATTCACAAACAACACTAAAAAGTCCTTAACAACAAAAACTTATTTTTTTCCCAATCTTTCCCTAACCAAACCTCATCTTTCTTCCTCCACAAACCCAAAAACTTATGAAGTTATCCTCAACGAATCCCAAAAAATTCAGACCAACCAAGACAGTCCCAAAGTCAAGTTTAACTAACCATCTAAAGAAAATCAACACAACCCGTAAATCCAACCAAAACAAACTAAAATCTCCACTGAAATGCTCCTCAAAACCAAGACAACAGTCCATCAAAACCCAGAAATATTCAACAATTAAATAGACAAAACCAGCTCACTAATATAGTAACAGAAAAATGAGAAAAAAAAAAAAACTTAAATGATCATGTTCTTACCTCACTTGAAGAGATGAAACAATGGAGATTGAGAGAGAGAGAGAATTGAAGCCGAAGGTTTTTGAGGTGAGAGAGAGTACAGAAATAAGGAGAGAGAGAGGACTAAGATGGACGGTGGAAGTGTGTTAAAAAGGCAGCAAAAGGTGGCAAAGATGAGTGGTTTGGGCGGTGGATTTAAAGACCACGAAATGAAACGGCGTCGTTTCAGAGATGAGTTGTTGCACATGGATTGCGGACGAGATGCAAATCGACAAGCGGAATGTCGTTTCGAGTATAACCCAAACCTGGAAACACGCAGACGACCACACTTCGACGCGAACGACATCTTCAAGGCTACCCAACGACGTGTAGTCTGACACCACCAAACGGCCAGTCGTTCCATTTCCTTTTATTCCGAGTTTATTTTTTATTTTTAACCAATTTCCACCTAATTAATCAATTTAATCACTTCAAAAACTTTACTAATCATCCAATTAACATTTAAAACAAAATTTTTAATTTTTCAACAATAAAAAAATATTTTCCAAATTAATTAGAAAATAACTAAATTTAATCCAAAAATATCGGATATTACACTATTCACCATCGGTTGGCAACATAATTTGAGTTGTCCAAACGTGGCTTTTGTCTTCCATCCATGTGCCACCTATGCAAATGTGCAATTGAAACCAATAATCATCTATTTTTGGAGTGCAGTTTTTCTGATGAAGTATGGCATGCGGTTTGGTCTCTCTTTCGCGTTCATTTTTCTGGATTTAATTCACTGGCTACAGTTTTCCAGGTGGCTGCCCGACAACGGTTTGGTTCATATATTCAAGCTTTTCCTAGTGTTGAAAGTTAATACTGATGGGTCTTTTTCTAGTGTTGCTAGTCAATTTGACGTGGGTGGCGTCTTTAGAAATCCAAGAGGATTTCCTATGGGTTGCTTCTCTTTTCCCACAGGTAAAGCGCCGGAATTCGAAGCAGAACTAAGAGCAGTAATTTTCCCTATCCAGAAAGCATGGGAAATGGGTTGGCATAGACTGTGGATTGAATGTGACTCTACCTATGTTGTCAATTTGATCAAAACATCCTCCTCAGAGGTACCTTGCTCAATTTTTGTAGATTGGTCGAATTGTCTCCATTTTCTTTCCTGCAGGAGCATAGTGGTCAGTCATATTTATAGGGAAGGAAATAGTATAGCTGATAAACTGGCAAATCATGGTCGAACTATTTCGAAGGAGATTTGGTGGCATAATTATCCAGCTTTCTGTGATCCCTTGGTTTACGAGGATCTGAACATGACAGAACACTTTCGTTTTGTCTAATCTATTTTTCTTTGGCACGTGTACTTATTCGCCCTTATTGGGTTGTATTAACACTCTACTACTCATTTTTCTTTTAATCTAATCATAGATGGAGCTTCTAAGCCTGAAGAGATCACTAATAAGGTGTCAACTCAATTAAAATGTCTAGGTGCGGTGACTAATTTTGGAGTCTCCAACATTTTATTAAAAAAACAATTTAAAAGGTAGTTTTCATAAAGCATATTCTTTGTCATTTGGATCCTGCCCGAAATTATTGGGCTTAGCGATGAGTTATATAGAAATGAACACACAGGAAAAGAAAGATATCCTCGTTCTTCCTCTTGCAAATTCTTTGTCATTTACCATTTATATTTTCAATATTGGATACATTTTTTATGGTTGGTAGAAGGTAAAGAATTTCCCATAATATTTACTGATATTTAGTACCATTTTTTAGTATTTTATAATCATTTAGAGGAATGGCTTGTAAAATTTGTGAATAGCTTGTAAAATTCTTTTGCATGATCTAACCAAATACTGATTCGGCGACATGCTCATGACTTGTAAAATTTGTGAATGGCTAATTTAACCTTAGTTAGGTTAAGTCATTTCACTCCGTTCACCAACATTTGCACACAACATCCTCTCTACGAAGAGAGAGGAGGCCAATGACCTCTATATTAAAGAAGAAGAATTCGTTTTTATTTTCTCCATCGAGATAGATTCATGCTTCGATCTATGTGTGACATTTAGACTGCGAACTAGTTGAGCACTACCGTGAGACCAACAAATGAATCCGATCCATGTTCCTGTTGATTTTTGCTATTTATCGAGATTAGTAACTCGAACTGTTCTTTGATTCGTTTTTTATATTATTAGTTAGTCAAGCCGATAGATACCTTCAGAAGATGAGTTGTAAAGTTGATATGTTAATATTCAACACAAATACATTGAAAAAAAATATTGCATGGCTTCTTTTGCATGATCTAACCAAATACTGATTCCGCTACATGCTTATGACTTGTAAAATTTCTGAATGGCTGTGAAAATAACTTCACACATTGTAATTCCTGAAAGATGGATGAGGACATACTAAAATAAAATTAGCATAACTCTCAAATGATTTTTTATCTATTATACATATCAATTATTTAATTTCAAATATATATGACCGATCACTTCGAAACATTTCTTTTAGCACGATAGCATTCAGAAACTCATCTGAAATTTTAGAAATTAAAAAGGAAAGAAACTAAGAAATTAATCGCCATTTGAATCAAGGTAATCAACTGAGATGAATATTGTTTCATGTTTAAACCGACAGCTTCAAAATTGTTTCTAATGAAAAATTATTTAAAAATATTTTGTTCTTTTTGCTCGAGATGATTCCAGTACCATATTCCATAGGTAAATCCTGCAGATGATTAAAGAGACGTGATCTAACACTTCTCTTAGTAGAAAAAAAAATATATAAAAATAAAAGGAAAGAGCTTACCAGTTTATAATTGAGAAAACGCATATTATTCAATTCCAACAATTTTTTTGTAAGGAGTCTTGAAGGTTTTGCACTTATAATTTGGTTTTGCAGCATAAAATATGTCCATAAATTGAAATATCATCTGATAATGTTAACCAATCTGAAGGTTTTAGAACCAAGAAAGCAAGAAAAAAAAACTGTGAAATATACATATGCCAAAACTAAGTTCTGATATAACAGAGTTCACATTTCTATCTTCAAACTACGGAAAACTCATGACCTATTTAACTTGTAATTAAAATCTACCTATTAACTAACTAACAAAACTAGTTAACAACAACAGCAACAAAAAAAATTGAAGTCTTCATCTTTCTTGAAAATTCTTGAAGGACTTTCTGACGATGATTCCATATGACTTCAACCCTTCAATCTAGGCTTGGACCTGGCACAAAAACTTTTCTGGGTCAAATTGATATATTACCAAAAAAGGAATGGTTTTGAAGCTGCTGATAGGCAGTAATGAAGATTACTTGTTCTGGGTGGGATTGGGCCTGCTTGGAGGTATGGTTCTGAGGCTAGCTCTCACTGTCTTGGCTGTCTCTTTCTTCCCTGTCTCTGAAGTTACTGCTACATATTGAGAATTTGTAGTGGTAGGAGGAGTGTTTGAAGATGCAACATTTGTTGTTGGTGGTTGCAGTAGAACTCTTGCATGGGATGAGTTAAACTGAAGAGAAGAAAGCAGAGCAATTGCATAGATAATTGCTGCTAAATATTGAACACAGGATCTTTTCATGTTTGGAGTTTTTACTGAGATATTGCTTCTTGTTGCTAACTTGGAGAATTGCATTGGCACACTTTTATAGTGACTTGGCATCAAGAGAGTGTGTTTGCCTAAGGACTTGTTTGCTTAGGATTTTTTTTTACTTCATTAAGTTACTATGAATGGGCAGAAAGTAAAATATAGGGATCGATGTTCATGTGATTGAATCTTTGACTATTCATTCCAATTTCCAAAGCTAAAAATTAAAGAAAGAAAACCAGAAATTTGGTTAATAATCTCAGAAACAATCAATTTAAAAATGAAACATGTGATCAACCACGTGATTTTAGCAATTTGATTGGATGGCTAACTTGGGATTCGATAGTCTTAGCATTACTAACACATTGATACAATGTTTTTTACATAAACAAATGCATACATGAAAATTAAATTAATCTTTACAGAAATCTGCAGAATTGTTCAAACCAACAAAAGGGTTGGTTTCAGAAGTGGGTGCTAATTAATGGTACTAGAATAATCTGGTGACTGATCATCTTTGTTGTTGTTATTGACAGAAAAGTTGAAATTGAAATTTAATTTGCAATCTTTCTTTGTTTTAAAATGGTGAGTGCACATGGAAGCCAAAGAATAAAGTTAAGTTTGATATACGTTTTCTGAAAAGTGAACAGTTTGACAATTAGGATAAAGTTGAGGGTTGTTTAAATGGAGCTGAAAGAAAAAAGAATCTACTTTGACTGTCTTTTTTGATATGCAAAGTTTCATCAAGACTCGGGTGAGTTTGGTTCTTAGTGGGAACAAATAAAATGACTTATAATAAAGACAGTTCAGTTAACTTTTTAGAGACTGACCTATAAGAAATTTTCAGATCTTAAAGTAGAAGTAATAGCTATCGTTTATGGCAAGAAACCACACCACATTCCAGCAGAAATTTGATTAAATTTCTTGAAACCCAAACGATGAATTGTGTGTTCTTTTGAGCCTTTAAAGTACATTATACAGACCCAAAACACACGTTCTTGCGTCAAAAGTATTCAAACCAAGGTCCTCCTTATTTTTCTCCCCCTCATTTTACAACATTAGAATTTTCTGGAGTGATTGTAACGCGGATTGCAGCTTCAAAATGGTATAAAATCGATCGCACTGACCAAGTGCAGAGTGCTAATTTATGCTTCATTAGTTTTTTATGATGCAAAAACTTAGGGAAGCTTTGACTAGTCCATAATAGATTAACACCAACAATGAATGTGACTTGAATAGAGCCAAGTTTTCTTCGTTCTGGGCGAAACTACAAAACACTTTGACTTTGATGCATTTTCGGAGTATTTTATAATGATATTTTTGCAATTTGACTAAAAAAAAATCAAGAAAACATCAATTTATACCAATCATACTTAAACTTGACAGTACTAGAGTCGTCGTGCTAGAAAATTAGTCAATGTTATTGTTAGAGCTACGCACGTCGACAAGGACATGGTTGCAATGCCTATAAGTCTTAGCAAGGCCTGTAATGGATTCCAACTTCCATGTATACTTTATGTATGTGAAATTATTAAAAAGTAATGCCAACTCAGAAGCTCGGAGAGCTTGTAAGAACCTGACGATCAGAAAAGAAGATGCGGCGAGACGACCTGTCTCGGATCATTTTTGATCGAAATGACAGTAAAACTTACCAGTAGCAAGGAAAGATATTACGAATTATATACTTTGTACAATGTCAATTACTCGAAATTGACATGGTAGTGAAGCTTGTAAATACACAGAGAAAGGAAAACTGAAAACTTCATCTACAAACACATTTTCTATAAAAGCAAGACCCGTATAAGCTTTCTTTTCAAGCAACCTCAGCCATTTCTGACAAAATTTCATCCTCCTGAAAAACTATTTGTAAATTTCCTACCAAATATGTTGAAAAACTTCTATGTCACCTTGACTAGAATGGACTTTATGTATAAACAAACACAGCATTTCGTGAAGCAGCATTTCGAATTGAAAGCTTCTTAAACATTACCAGTTGTAGAAGGCTCTGTTCTGATTTTCTCCCTATGTTGTTACTGTAACATCAACATTTCGCCGTCTTCATTCATGCATCCTCGGCTATTGTCAGTTTATTAGAACCTAATAAAGTTTAGAGAAAAATAAGAAACAATTCCTGCAGATTCAAAATTAATCATATATATGAACTGCGTAGATATGCAAGTGATAACAGGACTCGATAATTCATAAAAATGAAGCAAAGATGATTCATCTTTACATAATTTTAGAGAACTCACCAATTTATGTAATGAATTCTGCACATTTTCACACTATTTTAATTCATTATATTCTGTTCAAAGGTAAGTATTCTTCACTTGCAA
>CAODLS011072016.1:0-11743 GCA_948243855.1 Flueggea neowawraea | reverse complement strand
AGTGCAAAAACGGGCACCTCCTCCAGTTGAGGCCATGACACCTCCTCAACCAGAGGTGGGTGAGGGATCTCAAAGCGCTGAGACACATTCCATTCTTCAAACTCAGTTGGATGAGTTAAAACAAGAATTTCTAGAATTTAAAGCTTCGTCTGAGGCTTTTTAAGCAGAGGTAAGGGCCAACCAAGAGATTATCATCAATTTGCTTCAAACAAACTTTTCTACATTGGAAAGCCTTAAAGATGAAAAGGCAGCAACTCCATCTCCTCGCGTGCCTACCCCTAGTCCTCAAAGAGTTCCAAGTCCTCCGCCAGCTCCAGCTGAGCCAACTAAAGCAGAAAAGGAGGAAGCAATGACAATTGAGCAGGCACGAGAAATCATTCATCTATATAAGAAGCATGTTGCTACTCTTGATGAGTCACCATCTGCATCTTCTAGCTCTTCATATGAAGATCTTCCACCTCTTTTAGTGATTGAACTTGATGATGACAGTAGTGAAATTCATGAGAATCCATTCTTTACAGTGGAAGAACCTAAAGAAGTTGATCCTGATGATGAACATAAGTCTAAAATGGAGGATGCTTACTCAGAACCAGCAGTTACTGAAGATCCCATCTCTGAACTAGATGTGGAATCCCGATATGAACCTAAAGTACCAATATGTTCTAAAGCTAGAGAGGAACACATTGCCTCCTATGTGCCTTCGCCAGGAGATAGACCTGAAACTCACATGCAATCTAAAGAGACTCACTGTGCTTCTGAGGTACCATCAGCAAAACCAATTCCTACCACAAATGCTCCAACTGATGTGCCTCCTAAGCTGCGGTCTGAACAGCCCATATCTTATCCTTCGTCTTCTTCACAACGGCGATCCAGTGTCTATAAAGACTTGGATTAGTTGAAGAAGAAGCGAAAAGAATTCATGTGCCGCATTGATAGTCTTGATTTCAAAGCTAAATCTTCAGCCTCTAGCAGCGAGTCAAGTGATTCTTTTGGATGGGAATTTCCATTCCGTCACTCCGGTCCTCCACCTCAACCTACTCCAGACCCTAAACCTATTATCAATCCTGCTGATATTGCTAATGACAGAACTCACAGGAAACAGATTCGGGCTTTGGAAAAATTGATTGAGGAGGAGAAGGCAAAATTGGCTAGCATGCCTCCGATTCCAGATGTCGTTGAAATATCTAATGATGAAGAAGATCTGGAATCTATCTTTGATGATTTATATTGCCAAGTTTTAGTCAGAAGAACCATCAGATAGACTGCTCCAAATTTGTCTATAGAAGGCACTACAAATATTCTCTCCACTGTTGCCAAAGAACTTCAATCTTCTAGCGCTTAGCCTTCCACTTATCGGCAGTGATCTTCACTTTAGGATCAACATTGTTACTCATGCATACATCCTGCATCTCATCCTTTTTGTATCGCTGATCTGTGTTAATACAATTATTTCCTCTCACTAATCTTATGTTCTCTCACTATACTTCTCTATTTTTTTTGATTATAAAAAAAGAGGGAGAATAGTAGTTACGAGTTTGATTAATCTGATTATTGCTAACAGTAGTTACGAGTTTGCTTAATCTGATTATTGCTCTGATCATTACTCGTATAAGTGATATTAATCTGCTATTGATCAAAATTAATAATTGATTGTGCACTAACATTTGGACAAGGCTTAAACAACCTTGATCAAAATTATCTTAGTTACGTTAATAACATGAGCATTGATTGAGGGGAAGTGCAAATTCTTTCAATGTTTTGTTATTATAAAAAAGGGGGAGAATGTTGAATCAATTTTTGATTAACATGAAAACTCCTAAATTTTGATAAATTAACAAAATAATTGAAACAGTTAAGCTATGCATGTTCTACAACCTTCTAGGTACGTTAAAGAATGATCCACATACTTTGAACCAAGACCTATTCACGTTAATCAGAGATAGAGGCATACCAGGATTTCAAAAATGGACGATGCGTGCACAAGAGCTCATACAAGGCATGTAGAACAAGTGCAATGCGCGTAGCAGACAGTGCAGCGTGCGCAGACGTGGTACATCAGAAAACAGAATGAGTCGGTGATGTTCTATGCGCGTTGAAGCTAAGACCCAAACACGTAGTAAAGAGAAGACACTCACTGATTTAAAGAGTGTTTGCTACTACGTACACTGTATAAGGATTTAAGCACGTAGACAGGATTGAGGCAAAATCAAAACAATTCACAAGTCAAGCCGTGTCACGTTCTACATCAGTCATGTGCGCGTAGAAGGGTAAAAGAGATTTCTTCAAGAGATCGTACTATGCACACAGAGCCCACCTTAACACATGTAGGCATGAATGACATCTGTATGACTTAGTAAAGACAAATTTTGTTGTAGTGCATCAGATTTCAAATGGGAATATTCTCTTACATGTATTCAGAGAGTATCAGAATAGTGAACCACGATCAGGGCACAAAAACACAAAAGTGTTAGATGAGGTGAGCTGTACTACTTGACAAATGGCAGATGCTCCTCAGTATTTGAAAATTCAAATATTTTCTGACACAGTCACGAGGAAGAACAAAGGTCTGATCATTGAAGACTCGATAACAAACGTTGAACCTAGTACATTGCACACTACATTCAAGCTTAATGTACACAGAAGAGAAAGCTAAGCACGTAGTGATTAGCTGGTATCAAGCAGTGGCTACTGGAACATGGTCTAAGCACGCAGAAGAATGGTCGTTGCATGTAGAACTCTGATGGAATCATGAACTACATATGCAGTACACTTGGTACGCACGTAGTACGGGATGACGTTAGTTAATTCAGCATTTTGCAACTCTCTTTAAATGGCTATTTTGGGAATTTCAACAGCTAATTTTTGGAGAGTTCCTATAAATAGACATCTCCAGTCATGAGGTAAAGTAGAAATATCCCTAAGAGTGCCAAAAGCTTTGATAATCTTTCCTATTGCATTCTTATCTTGTTCTTGATCATTCTTGCCTACCAACTGAACTATTAACTTGCTACCTGTTTTAAAAAGTTGGTTTAAGAATCTTTTCACTGAGTTGAGAATACCGTTGTAATCAAGCTTTAGTTGTGAAGGTTGAGAGAAGAATAGGTTAACTTTGTTTGTTTCCTTGAAAAACAAAGGAGTGTGATTTTCTTATTTGTAACCAGTAAAAACAAGGTGTAAACAGTTTTCTTGTTGATTCCATAAAAATAAGGATTGTAATCAGTTTGCCTCCACCCGAAAGTGAGGAAGCTTAGTGAATTGAAACTCTTTAGTGAACTAGAGGAGTGTACGTAAGTCAAAGAGGACCGATTTTCACGTAAGTCAGATATTAGGATTTCGATCCCTTAGTTATTCCAGATTACATGCAAAAGTCCAGACACCGCAAAAATAATATAGATTTAAAAGACACAACCTATGTGTCTGAAGCTGCCATTTCACTCACATGGATATCTAAACTGAATGGCCCAGTCACGTACCGCTGGTGGCTAGTTGACCTCGCTGACCAGAACACGAAGCTGAAACAATTATCAGAGCAGAATCAAAGACATGATGCTGTTACTGTGGCGGTACCAAAATGCATGCAATGCAAATGCAAACATTGACCCTGCGAAACCCATTTTGATTGAAGATCTATTACTCTCAACCCAAAAATCGAAATCTACGTAAATTACAGTTTGGACCCCGATTTATGTAAAATTATGTTTTAGTCCCCAAACTTTCTAAAATTTACAAATAAGTCCTCAAATTATTCCCAAATTAACAAACAATCATCCAAGTAGTTAGAATTTCCAAATCAGTCCCCAATATGCAAAATATTCGATCTGATCCTCCAATAATTCAGAATCATGAAAAATTACATTTTAGTCCTTTTGACAGAAAACTACACCTAAAAATCCAACTCTCGATTCAACCGATAGAAATCATTTTCAATCACCTACATTGACTCTAATCGACGTCCTAAACACGTATCTAGCAACCATTTCAACAAACAAACTCAAAAACCACCACTTTTCCTAAAAAAATATGAATATATTAGACCCGTTATCAAACCACATCCATTATGCTAAAAAACACAACCTATCACAAATTCGTCCTCTCCCATGATAGATTCATCAATATTCAACAAAAATCTAACCTATATTCACCATTATCAAGCTCAAATCTGAAACCCTAGCTCCAATGAAACCCATTTCATTCTACAAGCTTCCAATAAGAATAAATCCACAAAATGGAAAGAGAAATCAAGATAGAATGATGATCTTACCTCAAGAATGTCAAAGAAATGGATGGAAGGAAAGAATAGATGAATTTGGGTCAGTTTTGGGTGAAGAAACACGAAGAAGATGAAGGAAGACGAAGAGGAATCGAGTTAAGGATTTTTGTAAACACAACAGACCAAAACGTTGGTTTTTGGGTCAAAGTGGTGTGTTTTTGTCAAGACACGGGCAACAATCAGAAGAGATGGGAAAATCCAGTAAGACACCAGCACGAATGTGTGTCCGTGTGTCGAGTCAGTCAAGACACGGTTGGGATTGGCATGGCCGTGTCTTTGGACACATGATCATGTCCTTCCTTTCCGCCCAAAAAAAACATCAATTTCGAACATTTGTTGCTATCCCACTATCTGACATGGATAAGAAACCTTAATTCACTCCAAAAGATTCATCATCCGACATCCAAATACTTCAATGACTCCAACTCAAAATTTATAAGCATCAACAAATAAATCCCGCATCGAAATTAAACGGGGGGTTACACTTTAGCAACCAATAACACATTTTCAGCTCTTTCACACACCTCTTCCTTTCTGGTTATGGTAAAGATAATTTCTGGTGATGAAACTTGATTTCATGGTTGTGCCTCTCGATGAATTTCATGTGGTGCTGGGTAAAGAGTTGTTTGTGAGTGCAGAGGTGAAAATAATACCTCATTAGTATAGGATGTGTATCCTTGATGATTGTAATCCTTGCTTCATAAGAGTGTGACGTACCCTATGGAGCATGGTAAACTAGAAGAGTGTACGAGTCAAATTGTTGCCATTCATATTATTGATGGTTCAGGTGAGAATGACTTGGTGCATATTGACCATATATTAGTCTAGTTAAGTCAAGTCATTTGGATGCTTTTGGAAAAGGGAATTTAGATGAGTTACTCAGTCCTATGTGGCCGGATAGCTCAGACAAAGATGGCAGGTTGACCTTGTCTTGGGATTTTCATGGTTCAAGATGGAAAATGGTTTAGAAAAATGAGGCCAACTTGGTTTATATTTGGTTGATTTAGACATAGCCTTGGGTATTAGCTTTAATGGACTATTATTGTGGTCTTACTATCATTAAAGGTATGAGCTCGATCCTTTGTTTTGTGGATTCGTGCTCTTGGTTTGGCAATGCCTTAAATGTTTGGCAGGACGCAAATATTTCGGTTAAGGATAGTGATGATCCTTGACGTCCTAGTGCTTGGCATTCCCTTGTGTATTTTATTTAAGATATTTTAAGATGAAAAATCTCTTCCTTTAAAGTTTGTTTTAATAACCACATCATCAATGCAATCAAAGTTTATTTTTCCATTATTCTCCCTTTTTCTTATGATAAAAGGGTAAAATTCCCTTTAAAGCTATATTTCTCCCCTAATTGTTTGAATAATATAGCCAGTGGTGAAGGGAGGGCTGGCGAGGGTGTGCGACTGCCTACTCCTTCGCACATACTTACATACATAAGTACAATCAATCTCTATGTGTATTATATATTGTATACATATGTAATATTTGATTATTGTTATTGTAGTTGTTGTTATTATTATTATTATTATTATTGTTATTATTATTATCATCTTCCATATATGATTATTTTTTTAAATTACTTTTTGTATCTTCAAAATTTCTTATACTTTTGTATGCTACTTTCATTTTTTTATTTTATTTAAAAAATTTGATGAATTTCATTAACTTGAAAAATTATTTGGTAATAACCAAATGACTGATATATAAGATATCTTGTATTTTGTTTCTCGATCAATTTACAAAGAGAAGAATTGAATTAACTACTTCCATTATTTTTCCAATTGAATTTGTATTTTATAGTTTAAATATCTTTTGATACATCTACACTCACTTGAGGTTTTTATTTTCTAATAATAGTTTTAAAAATAAAGTTTGCATGTTTTGTAATTGTCTTCAACAAGGTGTTTTGTTTTTCTTCTTAGACAACCACCCTACCTACAATATCTCACTTAAAATTTTTCTAATCCACTAACTTCGATGATTGATTACAGATCAATTCATCAAGGCTAATACAATAAGGTCAATTGTGACTCACACATCAAAAGTCTAACTTACAAGGTTGATTTCGACTCAGACCTCTGAAGCCTAACTACGATTGATTTTGACTCAACCTCTAAAACCTATACAAGGTTGATTTCACTCAAGGATCACACCTCTAAAGCCCTTACAAGTTTTTTCCCCAAGGATAACAACAACCTTTCCCACACTCAAGATGATTACAAAGAAATATAATTAAAGCTCTATGCCTGAGAAGAATATGTAGACTTGAAGCTTTTGATATTCTCTCTAGATTGATATTTTGTGTTTTAGGATGATGGGAATGATGAAAGTGTTTGAACTATGATAACATATGATCATCCCACCCTTCTCATCATTCTCTTGATGTATTTATAGCCTTTTTAAAGCAAATGGTTCTTGGAGTGGATAAATTAGCCGTTAGAGAGAAGTTCAAGATTTTAACGCTCTGTCTAAAGGACTTACTCGAGTAGACACGTTACTCAAGTAATTAACTAAATTTTGCATCTTCTCGAGGGACGAAGTATTCAAATAGAGCATGAATTGCTCAAGTAAATGATCACAAATTTTTCCATCTGGAACATTGTGTTACTTGAGTAAAATACTTGAATTGGCCGAGCAATTATTTCCTTGCCCTTTCACAAGCTTGACCAACTCCAATGTTTTGCACAACTTCGTTGTCCATTACATGGATGTTTTGTTATCATCAAAATCAAACTTAAGTTTACAACACAAAAGGCTAAGGTAAATATCCATATAATTCATTAATCCAAATATCTATTAGAGCCATAGACAATAAAAGCATCCAAAATAGAATAATGCAAATGAGATGCAAATATGGGTGAAATGTCGAGTGCGAAAATGAGAAGCTCAATCACGTGAAGAATGTGGAGGAGAGCGTAAGATAGTGGTTGATTGGAGAAGAGAGAGTGTAAGATAAGGTATGAAACATATGAGTTTTAAAGACAGAAATGAGGGTTGGGTTCTGTATATAGACCAATCCAACTTAGCTGGGGCATATGTCCAACTGAAGGAACTTATAGAAAAATGGACCAGAAGATACAACGATGATGTCACACTCACTCCTTCAGAATAAAGGACTAATTATCTTATTAATAACTTGCAAATTATCCTGATAAATAATCTCTTATAATTAATCATTCCATCTATAAACTAAGGATCTGTTGCTGAATTATAACTGCATCAACTGTGTTTTCAACTACTGCACCGTTAAACTGTAATACTGCGTAAGTCTCCTGCAATACTAAACCTTGGCAGTTTGACATAGTCAATTTAAGTTTTTAACACAACATCAGAGCTTACTAAATGTCTTTAGCACAAGTCTAGCTGAATAGAATCTAAAAATACATCAAAAGCAGAATCACACAAAACATCTTAATGTTGGTCTAACCTCCTCTAATACGACTTCTGAGATGAGACTGGAACCAGATGTATTCAACATCTATCTGCAAAATCTGTGAAAGGAAAGGGGTGAGTATATCAACTCGTGAGTGGCCAAATATACATCAAAGGGGGATGCAACAAAGGGGTTAGCATAATGCCCTATAAATAAAACTGCAAATACCTGTTAATTAGCTCATTTCCATTTCATATTCCCAAAGCATATAATAACCTCAACTTTAGCTTAAATAACATAATCATACTAGTCATATTATTCATCAATATCCATTATCATCCTTATTAATTATAAGATGCAATGTCTTGAACATCCTTGTGGCCCCTAGATAATACACCCATAACTTACTGAACCGATCACATAGCTAGCCAATTGTACAACTGCAGGTGGAATCCCCATATTCCTATCTCATCCACAACTGTAAATAGTTAGGATCCCTTAGATCCATATCTCATTTGTAAATCCTGCTAAGAACATATATGAGCGTTTCAGTCCACCTGCTCCATCGATATGCTCTGCTAGTTCACAACACAATACACAGCAAGTGTATGATCAACAATACAGTGTCACTATAACTCAACGCATCATAATTGATTCAATTTATTAAAGCGTGTTATGGCTGTTTAAAGGTGTATGTTATCATCATCCATTTACTCAATTGATTAGCTTATTATTCAAAATTTATCTCATGTATGCTATGTTGTACATCAATTTATGCAGGCTCAATATTCACATGCAACTGAAAATACCTATGCTGCTTCTTGTTTCTAAGGAAAATAAGCACTTCTGAAACTTGTGAATTTTTCCAGAAAACAATACTTACATATACTTTTGAACTAACTAAGATGTATATTTATCCACTCACTTGGACAAAATTTGTATTGCTGGATACAGGTGAATTTGCTGGATTGCCACCAATGACTTGAACACAGATGAAATCTACCCTAAATGAAGGAATCAAAGAATAGACACAAGAAAATGACTTGACACTAGAAATACGAACTCATTGACTCTATGAATAAGGAACAAAGTAAAGAATAGGACAATGAACTATACTAACAATCCTAAGCACGTATACCCAAAGCCAATCCTCCAAATTAAAACCACAACTTCATAATCCTTGTTCCATTATCTCATCCTTCTATTCTTAAGAACCAAGAAACTCAAATCCACCATCCTTTACCATTCATTCTTCCTTAACTTAGTTTACAACTTATTGCGTTCACCAAAACTTCCAAAATATCCAAAGTTTCTTCCACCAACTCAACCAACAACCAAACCATTACCAAAATCATCAAGCTTACCTTAATCTTCCAACATGTGCTACTATTTGAAGATAAAATGTAAGGGAATCCATTGATGGTATCCACTCTTCTTATCACCAATTCATCTTATTTAAAATCCTACGTGTTAACTCGGAGTTCTCCAAACTCATCAGAATTAGGTAGCTTTTCTTTGTGTGATATGATGTCAAATGAAACTAGAGCTCACAATAATCATGGCAGTCTTTTAGATCTAAAATCGAACGATCAGAACGAATAGTATTATAATGAGGACTACTAAAAGGAGTCCTTAATGAGGACTCGAGTTACTTAATTTTAAGTTTTGTTACTTAATTTGATGAGGTAGTATTTTAACTTCAAAAGTTACTTAATTTTAGATGTCATTATTTAATTTGACTACTGATTACTTAATTTTGATCGGTTACTTGATTTTAATCGGTTAAATTAAGTAATCATAACTGTTATTTAATTATTACTAAAATGACTTAATTTGAGTTTCAATTACTTAATTTATTAAAAATATCCTCAATAAAAATTCTTTTTAAAAATCCTAATTGTAGTACCACCAACCAAAACTCTAAAAATATTGATTTGAAGCTTTCTCTATCTAAAAACTCTTCTTTTCTTTTCTAGAATATTCTTGACCCTTGTTCTCTTCTCTCTCTTCTGTAATGACAGCCATACCCCACTTATTTATTATTTTTCTTCATTTGCTGATTTTACCCCTGTCTTCTTTTCTCTTTTTCCAAACCTACCTTACTCTTATTCTTATTTACACCTTTGCCACCTCCACCAACTTTCTTCCACAATATAAAAAAATTTAATTACTCTTGCTTTTTACCCAAAAATAAAAATTAATATAACCCTTAATTATAGACAAAATTTTGGGATGTTACGATTCTCCTCCATTAAAAGAAATTTCATTTGCAAAATTTAACTAACCTTACTTGGGAACAAGTGCGGATATTATTATCTCATATCTTCTTTTCTTTTCCCTGTTGCCTCTTCCCTTGCATGGTTTCTCCATGAAACCTTCACCATTGGTATTACTGTATTCTTTAGAACATTTTGTTCAATACCAATGATCTACACTAGTTCCTCCTCATAAGTCAAATCTTCTTTCAACTCAACTAGTTACTGTTGTAAAATATGTGAAGGATCTGATATATACCTCCTCAACATGAAAACATTGAACACATCACGAATCTTTGACAACTCTGGAGACAAGGATAATCAGTGTGCCACTGGTCCAACTCTTTCTATTACTTCATATGGTCCTATAAATCTTGACTCAACTTGCCTCTTTTACCAAATCTCAACACTCCCTTCCATGGAGAGATCATCAAGAAAACTTTTTCTCCTACTTCATATTCAATATGCTTCCTCTTTAAGTCAGCATAACTCTTGTCTATCTTGTGTTGCCTTTAGCTTATCCTTCACCATCTGAATCTTCTTTGTCGTCATCTGAACAATTTCTGAATATATCAATTTCCTTTCTCTCATTTCATCCTATCATACCAATGTTCTATATTTTCTTCCATACAATGCTTTGTAAGGTACCATGTTGATTCTGGTATGGCAAGTATTATTGCAAGCAAACTACATCAATGCTAGATGTTTGTCCTAGCTATAACACCCATACTCATATGATCCATGACGTATAACAATACTTACATATATATAAACAAATTTACGAGTTCTAGCATTGATGTTCGCAAATAACACTAAGCTTGTAAACATAAAATTTGTCATATAGCACATGCCAAATTTGGCAAACAAAAGTGCTATGTGATGAGCCATAAAGATCTCATCATTACTTGAGTAGACTCGTGGCATTCCAACCTCTGTTGTGTCGCTGCATCTACAAGCCTTGAAATTGGTTCAAAAGCTAACCTGCTGATATATGGCAAAAAATTTGTGCTTTATATGAGTCGCAACTCAATAAGGAACCCAACTGTTGAGTGATTAATAAGATGAATAAACAAAAAAATATAAACTAAAATTCAACTAATGCTCTTAACAAACAATCAATGTCATAACCTGGGAATTAACATTATCCACATTATTTCTTAGTCTTTCTAGTGGGTTTAATGATGTTAATGCTCTAGATATCCAATACTTTTAGTTATCCCCTCTCAAGCAATAACTAACTATCGAATTAGATAATAAGAGTGAAATTCTAATCTCTCAATTACCAATTTCAGTTCAAGTTATGCCGACTGACGCATTAAGCAATCATTCAAGCAATTAGTTAATCCTCACGATCTCTCAATGATTCTTAATTAAACCGATGTTTATAGGTCTATTACGAGTCAACTCTCATTGCTCACATAATACAAATAATCTAATTCAATTTCTCAATCGTAATTAGAACAAGTAAATTCAATAAACATCGCAAAACTAATATTAAACCCAAAAGATTAACATAGAAGAAATGCTTCAAGAATTAATTCCTATATTTAGCTATCCATAGAAATAAAAGGAGACAAAATAAAAACAATCATCAATTCCACCAAATAAAATAAGCTAGAAATGAGAAAGAAGAACTCTATAGTCGTCACTTGAACTCTTCTTCTTGACTTTGTCTTCAAGACCTCCCTCTTGTTTTCCTTCTAAATGAAATTATGATAGAGTTGTGTTGTGTCTTGTGTTTTAGGATCATGATGTTGATATCCTTCAAAGAGATGGGTTTTTTATAGCCTTCTTCTAAGATGCCATCTTAATTTGTCACATTGAATGAGTTTTAGTGCA
>CAODLS011071940.1:0-16029 GCA_948243855.1 Flueggea neowawraea | reverse complement strand
AATTTGCATGTAATTTATGTTGGCTATAGACATGAAAGCTATGTTTGGAAACATCAATGATGTGTGTTTGCTCTAATTAGCATGTATTAGCTCGTTTTATCTTTGTTTCTCTCAACTTATTTCTTTGTTCACCCCTTTTATTAGCCCCATTACAAGCCTATAACTATAACCTGTTTGTATGAACAATACTGATTTATCTTTCGTTACCCGTGATCGATTAATAAAGTGAGACGGATATGTACCTTGGCTAGGCTTTCGTGATATTGATTTATTCCTTATTAATTTTGTATTCTTGATTTTTTTTATTGCTTTATTTAACTGTTATGTTCGACATTTCACAACCAATTCACATATTTATTTTTACAATTATTTTCTGCAATTAGGTAAGTTTTTACCAGTCTCTGTGGATTCGACCTTGCTTGCTATTGTATTCAAATATCGCTTATTTCAGGCTTAAAGTAGGAATTTAAATTTGTTGGTTTCGACACCCACATTGGTTCACAAGCACAAAGTTTCCAGTGTCTAGCATGGCTGCATAAGAAACTCCAATTCCAACTGAACTTGCACTCCATATTTGTTTTCCTGACGGATCATTTAGTACCAATCTGCCATCTGAGGTAAGCTGCACTTTGGATCCTTGTTGAACTAGACTATTTCTGTTAGCAAACCAGACTATGGTTTTTTCAGGTATTTTGTTGAACCATATAGCTAGCAGGAAACCGTCATTGTTAACTTTTTTGAACCCGAAAGCAAAATCTCCGGATGGCGACGGCCAAAAAGTACCGTCGTCTGCAGTTATGGAGGAGTCTAAAGATTTGTTACTGTAAGTTTGAGAATTGGCGAAAAAAGATAGCAGGGTTACAAGGAAGAAACAGAAAGGATATTGCGGCGAACAACCCATGATAAAAATGGAGCTTGTATTCTGTATAAGAGCTAGGTAAGCTTGGACTATGGAAATTTATAGTCTTGTTGCAGTCAGTGGAGTGTAGGAAAGTCAACTTTTCTTCTATTCATGCTTAACATTTATGTCTATTAACAGGTCTCCGTCGCATTAGATTAAAAATAAACCGTGTTTCTATCACATTACATCAAAAACATTTGATTAAGTTTATACTTTCTAATCTTTGAAACATAGAATTCTCTGACGGCAGAGTAAAGAATTCAGAAAAAGCCAGAAGAGAAAATTGAAAGATGGTGAAAATCAGACCAGAGGATCTAAGTAGCTTCATAACGGAATGTACCCTATTTTTCTTTGTTTACATAGTTATTCTTGATTGTCACCATCCTTTCTGCATAGTTTTAGCATAAAATAAGTGTTGCTTGTATTCTGCTTAGAATTAAAATTATTTTCACACGAAACTTTCAGGTTCTAATCCAATCGGTAGCTCAAATTGCAATGAGCACCTCTAGGATTTGAGACACTGAACAATATCGCAGGTTCGAGTCCTAGCGCAAGATTCATATGCACCGGCTCCTAAGCCTCTTGGAGGGAACAGGTTTAGTAGAGTAGAAATATACTATAAAAAAGACATGAAACCTAAAAAACCATTCAGAATCTACATAGCTTGAATTTCCTGTCATACAAGAAATACGCCAAGTTAGTATTCAAAGGTTAACCATGTTGAATAGCTGTTAAATTCGTATTGTCTTTACCTCTGAATCAATTCATTATCATAATATTTTTCATGTTTTGAATATTCAAGTCAAGCAATTGTACTTGCATAAAAAAAGACTGGAAAGGAAAAATCCACTTGAGAAAGGATGTTGACATTTTCATGTGTTTGGATTAGATGTACACCAATGATTCGAAGAACGAGTCCTGGTGGATATATGTCAGTTTCAATATATTTATTGAAAATTTGATGCGTCAGATCCTTATTGAGCTGGAGTGTGTAAGGTTGATTCCTTTAACGATGGGCTGTCTTGTACCATAAAGTCCAATTTACTAAGTAAATGCTGCCTCTCTTTGACTTGCTCAACTAAGAACAGTGATGATTATTTTTATTATTTTATGTCAATCGCAAGATTTTGCATCAATAAACTGCAAAATTGCTTTGGAACTACAAAGTTTCTGAAACACCACCGGCGGTTATGATGGATTAGAGGTCTTGACTTGAGTTCAACCTGTATGGAGAAACTTTAAAATTCGGTAAAGAGAGCTTGCTTCTGCACTAGGATGGTATTCAATATTTTGCCCATCCTAGTTTTCAATTAATTTGTGTTGTTATTGCAATAGAAATGACTGATCGAAACATTCTTTTGGAACAAGGAGAATATTTGAAAACATTTCGGAACATCATTTATCTCCAAAAATTTGCATTCTGAAACTGTAAAAAGAAGCAGAGGCACTGATGCGTTTAGCGTCTGCCGAAATGGGTGTGTTCAGTATGCGAAGGTAGTTTTTAAACGAACTATGCTAAACGGACAGGGACATGGAGGAGCAGGAACCTGAATAACACCTTCAAGCATCAGTACTACCTTTTTCATAGTCGGCCTCAAAGATGGATTTTCCTGAATGCACCAAATTGCTACCATCACAAACCTCTCAACCTTCATCACGTCAACTAATGCATCCACTTCATGTTCAATCAAAGCATATACCGTGCCTTCGCAGTAGCAGTCATAAGCCCAATCTGTCAGAATTGATCTTTCTATGTCCACTTCTTGATTTACACTTTTCCTGCAACAAATAATCTCCAGTAGCAATACACCAAAGCTATACACATCAGCCTTCACTGTGATCGGTAAATTCCGGAACCATTCTGGGGCAACATATCCTTTAGTTCCTCTAATGGCAGTGCATGTATGGCTTTGATTCAGCAACATAAGTTTTGCCAACCCAAAATCAGCAATCTTTGCATCATAATGGTCATCAAGTAGAATATTATGAGGCTTTATGTCACAATGGATGATTTGCGTGCTACATTCTTCATGCAGGTAAAGAAGCCCTTTTGCCACTCCGACTGCATGTGAGTCCTTTGGTTCCAACTGAGTTGTACCTCCCCGAAAAGGAAGTTTGCTAAACTTCCATTGCTCAATAACTCGTAAACCAGCAAACGTTCTTGTCCCTCGTTGCAAAATCCCAGCAACCGGACTAGATTCTTGTGGTGTGTCGTACCTATGACGTCCACTTCAGTCCTGAATTCTTTCTCACTATCAGAAACTACCCTGTCTAACTTCTTGACTGCAATAGGAATTCCAAAACCACTTTCTATTAGCCCTTTATAAACAATGCCGAAAGATCCCCTTCCGAGTTCCTCCTTAAATCCATCTGTCGCTACCATTAGCTCTTTATACCTGAAGTACCGCAAATTGTTTTCCACAGCTCTTTCAACTTGAGACTTGCTTAGATTCTTCTTGTTATAGAACAACAAAAAACAACCACCTAACACAGCGGCCAGTAGAAGGTTCACAAGAGCAGAACCACCTAAGAGCACTGAAACTAAAATCACCAATTCCCGGTAATTTTTAATAATCGGAAGTGAAGGACGAGGTTCTCTTCCGGTAACATTACCTTTTCTAATTTTTATAAATGAAGTGCCTGTAAAGATGTTATCTTGCAATCCATTTGAAAGACGCAGCTTCTTCTTCCAACAGTCTCGATCTCTAAATACAATCGCGTTGCAGAAGCAATCTTCAAGGCAAGCTTTCTGGCATTCCTCAATGTCAAATGGCGAGTACCACTCATATTCAGCTGTTGGCCAATCAGTATTTTTAAGCTCTGCAAACTCATAATCTTCAGCAGCATTGTCTTCACAAACTTGTGTCAGAAACTCAGCTTTGCAGCCTCCATGCTCATTGTTCGGATCAAGCAGAGAAAACCCTTTTGGACATCTACAGGTTGGTCTTCTATCATCACTGAGACTACATACACTGTTATAACCACAAGGGCCTCTACCTTTACGTCCAACAAGGGGTGTGCATATATTGTCAGGCATAGTACGGATGACAGACCAGCTTTCGTTGTAAGAGAAGTTCTTCGGATGAGAATACAGGACGAAAACTCCATCAAAGTTGAGAGTTGCTCTATGATAATTCTCCCTAGCTGACACTATGTTTAATGGTAAGAGCAGCTTTCTCTGATTATTTGCGCTAAGAACATACAATACAAGTACCCTGATGAGTTAAACACAACTCGGTCACCAGCATTGAGTGCATCAGAATCAGCAGTGTCAGTATAAAAATATCTTTCATAACGATAATGAGTAGGCAAATTGACGGTGTTAAGTACAGCATTTCCATCTTGCTGCAGAAAAAACTGAAACCTTCCACGAGAAAAGTTGTTCTCAGATTGCCTAGAAAAAAGCTCATCACCCTTCACCATGATCTGTGTAGGAAGCAACGTGTCAGTAGGATCATCAAAGCTTTGCCATAGAACAGAATTTCTGTTTGAAAATACAAAGTTGCCTGTATCATTCAAAAACCATAGGCAACCATGCCACCGACATCGCTGATGCCAGATTTCCACTTCTCCTTGCCTTGAGGATCGTTAAGGACCAGCCCATTGTCAGCAGTCAGCTGAAGCCTTGATCTTGATGGAACATGAGGATTGTTCGCATTAGCATACCAAACAATAGTCTCGTCGGGTATTTTGTAATACCATATTGCCAGCAAGTAGAGATCTTTGCCGTCAAGTTTTCGGAACCCGAAAGCGAAAGCACCTGAAGGAGAAAGCCATGGTGTTGTATTTTCACCAGCAGTTAGAGACTGTCCAACTGTTGTGCCATGGTTAGTAGTTTGAGCAACAAGAAGGCATGGAAGAAAAAGCAAGATGAAGATCATCAAACAAGGAATACATGAATCCATTTATAACTGAATTGGGTTTTAAATGTGTATTGCCAGTGCTTCAGGATCAGGATTATTCATCCTGGTTTTATGTTCCTTAAATAGTTTTTTAGTTGTTTTTCCATTGAAAATTATGAGGAAAAAGAAAATTCTTTTTCATTGACTGCAAATCTGCAATTTAATCCTTGGCCCTTCCAATTAACGTGTTGAAAAGGTCTTGCATAATAATGTCTCCAATTAGAAAGTCCAAATCGTTGAAACATTGGCTCTGAAAAAATCGAAATGCAACGGTGAACAAACACTGCTTAGACTTGGTAGTCAATGTATTTATGACATATCAGGATTAAAAAGTTGCGTATAGCAAATTCGCAGGTGGTTAGCAAGCGAACACCTTGTTGTGTAATAAAAACGACGTACTATGGCCACCACTTGTCTCATCCTCTGCTTAGACTTGGTAGTCAATGTATTTAATAGCTTTCATTCTTTGAAATGACGGTTTCCTTGTCTACAGAAAAATAAATAAATAAATGAACCAAACCATAATAATTAGTTGTGCCCACAAAAACATCAAACCGTTCTGCTTTTGGTAACTAAATGCTTTGTCTTAATTGCATTAGTATTGTAACTTATAGCCTATTAATAATACTGGAGTCATTTTACGATACAATCAGAAAAAAAAAATTATTAACTTGTGGTCGCCCACATTTACAGCACTAAGGACTTATGAGTTCAATTTTGAGTGGAAACAAATAAAATATCCAACAAACTGTGATATTATAAATTGTGACATTCATTTTAATGGAATGTTGGAGTCTCTAAAATTAGTGACCGCACCAAGATATCACAATTAATTGTGATGTTCCTTGAAGACACAACAAATTGTGATAGTAAATGTTAGTATGCATTTTATGCATCATTACATTGGCATTTTAGTGTTGTTTTGCATACATTATCATTCATATTTCTATATTTTTATGTTACTTTGTGTTTAATTATGTTCAGGGGCTAATTTGGTGAAAAATAATGGATTTGGAGCCTTTTTGAGTAAAGATTGGATTTGGAGCGTCATTGTAAGGCTTATACGTAAGGGGTTGACTATGAAACGCAAGTCTGGTGCTTGAACGCTCGTTTTGACCACTGGAGCTGTTTGTGTTGGAACCAAATTTAAAGGGCTTATGGCAAGGCCTAGTCGAGATGGGTAACTCTGGAGATGCAACCAGTTTTGCAAAATATGACGTGTCATCACTTATTCTGACTTCTAAAGGCATTAGGACGTGGTTTTCAGAGAGGAAGACCTTAGTTTGTTAGGAATGATATTTTTGGAACTTTTGGACAAATATAATTAGGTTTACAAGTTGGGTGTTTGATATAAATACCTAGGACTTGTTTGGTTGGGTGTCAAAAATGGGGAAAGTGCTACTTTCCGGAAAGTAAGTAAACTTTCTTTGCTTGGTTGAACAAAGAAAGTTGAACTTCCCAAAAAATCAAGTGTTTGACTTTCCTTTAATCTCGAAAAGTAACTTCCTGAGTGGGAGGTCAGGAAGTCCAACTTCCTTAGTAATCAGTCAAACATTTTATGAATATATCATCACAATACCATTCATTTATAATTTTTTAAAATTTTATAAATTATTTCAATAATAAATTTTGATAAATTATTTTATAAATAAATTTTTGATAAAATGTTTTATAAATAAATTTTAATTTTATATAATTTATAAAAAAAATATTTTATATTTTTAGGATTTTCAAAATATGTTTTATATGAAATATTTTCATTTAATTATATAAATAAATTTTGTCAATTTTTTTAAATAGTCTTCATTATAGAATTGTGTGAAAAAATAACTGTAGTTTTATTTCTCATAACAAAATATGTTATGTAATAAAAATAAATATTTTTTCTTTAAAATTTTAATATTATTAATTTAAATTTAATAAAAATAAGGGTATTATTGACTTTTTTCAACTAATTTCCTGAAAAGTATAGTTTTGAACCAAACACAATAAATTGTACTTTCCAGCAATTCAACATGTCAACCAAATATATTTGTAAGTTATTTTTCATGAAGTTACTTCCTAGGAAATAACTTCCCAGGAATTAAATTTCCGAAAAGTTGAACCAAACAAGCCCCTAGTCATTAGTTTTACTCTCTCTCTAGACATTCACAACCTAGAACAACCATCTTTTACACTTGTATTCTTCTTTACATTATGAGTAACTATATTCTTTTCTAGTTAAGGTACAATCAAAGTCGATTTTTAATTAATTGTAAGGTTTTGTTTTAATTGTTCTTTACTATTTATGCATTTATTCTATTTTTGTTCTTGAATAATTAATTATTATTTTGTTGATTGAATTGATGATAGTCACATTGAATTAGTTAATGGAATAATAACAACCAGTTAGAGATAGCATTTTAACACAAGTGGTAAGTTAATGATGTTATGATAAAGGGTTTCGACTGTCATTAGCCGAATAGAATAATCTTACTTGAATGAACTGTGACTTCCGAGTTTGTTAGATTTGGTAGGATCTTTATAATTCTCAATGCAATCGGTAAATTGAATTATGCAGAGCATCCCGTGAATTATTTGTTGATTAGGAAAGTAGTTTGCAGGACGTCCCAGAACTACCAAAACAGTTAGTAAAGATTGGTTACTGAGTGCGTCACTTGTAACTATAACTTGCTTGTATGAACAATACTGATTTATCTTTTGTTACCTATGATCAAATAATAAAGTAAGATGGAGATTACCTTGGTTAGGCTTTCATGATACTGATTTCTTCATTAATAATTGTGTTCCTAATTTATTTAATTGCTTCGTTTAATTGCTCTACTTGCCTGTTTTTCAATCAAATCGTATTTTTACTTTAATTGTTCTTTATGCAATTAGATAGAATTTTTACCAGTCTATATGGATTCGACCCTACTCACCACTGCCTTCATGTTTTATTTATTTGATCTTTAGAGTAGGAATTAATTAGCTGGTTTCGACACCCATCAGTAAACAACAGGAATTAGAAAATCTGATAGTAACTAATTACAGAGTCAATGTGTTGGTAGGGGTGCACAAAAAAATGTCCAAACCAAAAACCGACCGAATCATACCGAACCGAAAGCAAAGTCGAAATAAGATGGATGATTATGGATGCACAAATACGAAAACCAACAGATTCGGTTCTACCACGGTTTTAGTCATTCAAAATCCGAACCGAACCAAACCTTTCTTACACTAAAATGCCGCCTTTTTGGTTTTTAATATATACATATATTGTAACCCTAGATCAAAACGACCGAGCGACGAAGCCAATGAATGATATTTTGTCATTTATAGACCCAATTTTATTTATGTTTCAAATCAACTAAATTGATCGAACCAAATTGAACTGAAAACCAATTGAACCGATTAGTTAGTTGAAACCAACGGTTCAACTATAGATAACTAGATAATAAAATCGAACCACTCAATTCGATTAGCAGTTTACTCACAAAATCGAATCGAACCGAACCGATCATTGTGCACCCCTAAATGTTGGCTTCATGTATTAGGCTACTTTTGCTTATTACATATACACTTTACAATATTTTGTTCGTATGTGCGTCAGTTTTTACATTCACAGACAGGTATTTTTATCCGTACGGACAAGGTATTCCGCACAGACATACCATGTTGTTTATATATTATTTTTTGATTATATATTGTTTAAATGTTGTTATATTTTATTGATATCTTATTTATATGTTGTTTATATGTTCAAAACAATAAATAAGCAAATCTAATTTTTTTTGTATGTTGTTGATTTGTTATTGATATCTTGTTTATATGTTGTTTTCAATATATAAACAAAATATAAACTTCATATAAATAAGATATACATTATTGATTTGCTATTTATATATTGCATATATGTTATTTACATGTTGTGAACAATATATGTTGAAAACAATATGTTGTATATATGTGTTTTATATGTTCAAAATAATAAATAAACAAATCTGAACTTTTATATGTTGTTGATATCTTGTTTATATGTTGTTTTCAATACATAAACAACATATAAACTTCATATAAATAATATATATATTGTTGATTTGTTATTTATATGTTGTATATATGATGTTTACATGTTAAAAACAATATATAAATAAATCTGTAATTTATATATTATTGATTTGTTGTTTATATAGTGTTTATATCTTACTGATAACTTATTTAGATGTTATTTTCAATATATAAACAACATATAAATAAGATATCAATAATATATAAATAATATTTTAGTTTTAAAATAAAAAATAACATATAAATAACATACAAACAAGTTTTAAATAAGTCCAAAAAAAATAACAGATTTTAAAAAAATTCTAAAAAATTTTTAAACAGGTTTTAAACAATAAACAACATATAAACAAGTTTTAAACAAGAAACAATATATAAAATTCATATAAATAATATACAAATAATTTTTAAACAAGTTCAAAAAAATAACAAATTTTAAATAAGAAATAAAATATAAATAAATTTTAAACAATATAAAAAATTCATATAAATAAATTTTAAATAAATTTAAAAAATAAATAAATTTTAAATAAATTATAAATAAATTTCAAAGTAGTTGTAAACAAGTTTAAAATATCATAAAAAGGGGATTTAGGAAGCTAAAGATGTAACTTATAAATTTGGTACGGTTGCGCATAATTTTGATTTTTTTAATCAAAATATTGAAAGTGGAGTATCAATTTGTAATATTAAAAGTGGAATTGATAAATCTGAAAATGAGCCTTCAAAGAATTTGTCCTAGTGGATGTAAGTCAGTTCCAATATATTTATTGAAAATTTGATGGGTCAGATCCATAATATGGGCTGTCTTGTATCAGAATTTCTAGTTTATTGTGCAGATGCTGCCTTTCTTTGTCTTGCTCAACTAAGAACAGTGATGGTTATCATTATTTTATGGCAATGGCAAGAATTTCCATCAATCAACTGGAATAATTGCCCTGAAAATAAATAGTGTCTAAAACACCGCCGAAAGGTTGTGATGGATTAGAGGTCTTGATTTGAGTTATACCTCTGTGGAGAAATTTGATAGGCCATCAGAGAATTTGATGAAGCCTTCAGTCAAGTTTAGTATGACTATTGATATTGCGTCATTCTGGAGAGAATGCAAACTCTCAAAAGCTGCTGGGGTATCTGTATTACAGTTGTCAGTATTCAATAAACTCTATTTCCTTGTTCCTCTCATTCCTTTATCTTGTTTTCTTTGCTTTCTACAATTCCATATATTTGTTTGTGGCTGGTGATTCTATCAATTTGGTATCAGAGCGTTACTCCTGCAGTGGGTAATGCCAAACACCAGAATGGATTTACGGATTGAAAATCTGGAAAACGATAACAAAGAAGTCAAGAAACAGGTTACTGAGATCAACTCAAGCCTGGCGTTGCTTATGCAGCAAATGAAGGAGACCCAACTCAGTATCCAGTTGTTAGCAAAGAGTCAAAGGGCGGCTTAGAATCATCCGGCGGAATCTAGCGCGGCTCGATCCGAAACAGAGGACCTAATGGAGCCAGAAAAGGAATTGACTCCGGGGATGATTGCTGCCACGGTTGAGCGTATTGGAGAGCGAGATCGTCACCCACGAAAACTTGAGTTACCGGTCTTTTATGGTGAGGGCGCTGATTCGTGGATTTTTCGAGCAGAAAGGTATTTCTCTATTAACCACTTGACTGAAACTAAAAAACTCGAGGCGGTTGGCGTGTGCTTTGAAGGAGAGGCACAAGCATGGTTGCGATCTGAAGAACGCAACAAAGCTTTTGCTTCGTGGGAGGAGCTGAAAATTCAGATGCTTCATCGATTCGCCGGCTTGCAGGATGGGTCGTTACTACACCGTTTCTTTGACGTCAAACAAGTGGGAATGGTGGCAGAGTATCGGGCACGATTTGAGTTTCTGGCTGCCTTTTTGGGGAAGATGGAGGAAGAGACCATGGCAGCTGTGTTTGTCAATGGGCTTAGTGAGAATTTGCGGGCTGAGCTACTGGAGCTAAACCCAAGTGGTCTGAAGGAGACTATGGAGACTGCGGGCTGGATTGAGACTCGAAACAACATTCTCTCATCTAACCACAATCCTAAACACACCAAAGAGCACCCTTCATTCCAATTTAAACCCGACCCAAGAACAGTAACACGGACCCAATGAAACCCACAAATGCCTTAAACACTCAACAACCACTCAACACCAACCCAGAACCCTAAACACCAACATGTTCCACACTTAACCAAGAGCAAAACCAACCCAACCGAAACATGACAATCCTCGGCTATGTCGACTTACAGCAGCTGAGGTGCAAACTCGCCGTGAGCAAGGATTATGCTACCGATATGACGAGAAATGGCACCTTGGTCACCGGTGTAAACAAAAAGAACTCCATGTATTGATGGTGAGTGAAGGATACGGAGAAGAGCGGGATGTAGAGCAACCAGTAGATGTCGTTGGAGAAGTGGTAGAGGGTGTAGAGCTCTCGTTCAATTCGGTGGTTGGGATCTCAGAGCCACGTACGCTGAAATTGAAAGGTGAGATTCATGGGATGGATGTAGTGGTATTAATTGTTTGCGGAGCAACTCGTAATTTCATCTCCACCTCGGTGATTGAAGTACTGCAACTGCCACTACAGGAGACAGCTCAATATGGAGTTGTGATTGGCTCTGGAAACCAATTGAAAGGTAGGGGTGTCTGCAAAGGGGTGGTGCTGAAACTATAGGATCTTACCATTGTAGATGACTTTTTGCCCTTGCCCCTAGGAAGTACAGACGTGATACTTGGGTTGAAATGGTTGTCGACGTTGGGTGAAACGAGAGATGATTGGAGGAATTTGACAATGACCACTGACATGGGTGGGCAATCAGTGGTTCTGCGAGGGGACCCTAGCTTGACCAAGGCTATGGTGTCTTTGAAAACTATGGTGAAAGAAATTCAACAGGAGAAGGAGGATCTAATGGTGGAATTATTTCATGTGACGGCAGTGACAGAGGGCACCGTGGCTAGGGTGCCGCCACCAGTTCATGAATTATTGGAAGAGTTTGCTGAAGTCTTTGCCACTCCAAAAACTCTACCCCTTATCGGGCTTAAGACCATGCCATAGTGCTGAAAGCGGGCACTGAACCCGTGAATGTCCGACCTTATAGGTATCCCCAAGTGCAAAAGAATGAGATTGAAAACCTTGTTACTGAAATGTTGTCGGCAGGAATCATCCAACCAAGTGTGAGCTCTTTCTCCAGTCCTGTTTTTTTGGTACGTAAAAAGGATGGCAGTTGACGATTCTGTGTTGACTACCGTGCCTTGAACCATGTCACTACTCCGGATCGTTTACCGATTCCAAGCATTGATGAGCTACTTGATGAGTTACATGGAGCAAGGGTGTTTACCGAACTCGATCTCAAATTCGGGTACCACCAAATCCGAGTGAGACCAGAGGATGTACACAAGACGGCTTTTTATACCCACGAAGGACACTATGAATTTTTGGTTATGCCTTTTGGCTTAACCAATGCTCCTGCAACCTTTCAGGCGTTGATGAATACGATTTTCAAAGGATTGTTGCGCCGGTATGTTTTAGTATTCTTTGATGATATTTTAATTTACAGCCCTTCGCTGACTTCACATGTTGATCACTTAAGAAGTGTACTAACGTTGCTCCGAGAGCATCAGTTATTTGCAAATGCGAAGAAGTGTTGTTTTTGTCAGGTTGAACTTGAATGCCTAGGCCACATTATTTCGGAGAATGGAGTGGCGGCTGATCCGAACAAAATGAAAATTATGGAGGAATGGCCATAGCCTAGAAATGCAAAGGAGTTGCAGGGATTTTTGGGCTTGACCGGGTATTACCGCCGGTTTGTGCGAAATTATGGAAAGATAGCAGCTCCACTGACACAACTCTTAAAGAAAGACAGCTTTGTGTGGACGGAGGAAGCTTCCACTACTATACGGGCGCTAAAAGAGGCTATGAAGTCAGTACCAATTTTGGCTTTGCCAGATTTCTCTGTGCCCTTTATTGTAGAGACCGACGCCTCCGGGGTAGGACTAGGAGCTGTGTTGTCGCAGCATGGGCGACCAATAGCATTCTTCAGTCAAGCATTGACAGGGCGAGCAAGATATAAATCTGTTTATGAGCGTGAATTGATGGCTATTGTGTTAGCAGTGCAAAAGTGGCGTCATTACCTCTTGGGACGACACTTTATTGAGCGAACGGATCAGAAATCACTCTGTTATTTGTTGAAGCAGCGAATGGTAGCCACTGAGTACCAACAGTGGCTCACAAAATTATTTTGCTATGATTTTGAGGTGCAATACAGACCGGGGCTGGAAAACAAGGCTGCGGATGCTTTATCAAGGCTACCAACCCATGTAGAATTCCAAGCAATTTCAGTGCCATCATGGGTTGACTGGGATCAATTGAAAATGGAGAAACAACAGGACCGCCAACTCCAATCAATAATACAGTATTTGTCATAGGACCCGACATATGGGTTTTCTTACATGGCAGCCTTTATTACAGAGGTAAATTGGTCATATCCAAATCTTCCTTATTCATTCCAAATTTTTTGGAGGAGTTTCACAGTAGTCCAGGGGGTGGACACGGCGAGTTTTTTCGCAATTACAGGCGGGTTTCAGTAGAGCTGTATTGGGAGGGAATGCGTTCTGTGGTAGAATGTCCAATTTGCCAACAAAACAAGTATGAAACTCTCTCTCCAGCAAGTCTCCTTCAGCCGCTTCCTATTCCGCAGGCTATTTGGGAAGATGTTTCCATGGACTTCATAGAGGGCTTCCGCGTTCTCAGGGATATGATACCATTTTGGTGGTTGTGGATAGACTCAGTAAGTACTCCCACTTCATTTTGTTGGAACATCCTTTTTCTCCGAAAGATGTGGAGGAAGTGTTCATGGCTCATGTAGTCAAATTGCATGGTTTTACGAAGTATTGTATCGAATAGAGTCCACTTGTGACTGGAGAACAAAAACAACAGAAAATATAAGGCAAGAACAACAGAAAAATGAGCTGCAAAATCTTTTCTTTTTATTGACTGCAAATGAGTTTAAATGCTGCAAAAAACAACTAATACGTCCTAGAAATAAGCAACTAAGTGGAAAACCCCTTAAAATCAGCAACTAGCTATTAGTGCAGTAAAGAAATGGTCAAAGAATCTAATCTTAACAGAAAACAAGTGTGTGAAGAACTCTAACAAGGCTTGACTGAGTCAATTTGCAGCAACTAAGGCAATCCTTCAACACTCTTCATTGGCTTAGTTGTTGCAAATTCTAAGCTTTTCTCAAAGAAATTTAAACTTGTTTCTTGGTAAACCTTTGGTGAATTTGTGTACTAATTGAAGATCAATGTTGCAATACTTGAAGCTAACAAACCATTCATTTTGAACATCTACTTTTGCAACAAGTCTGGTATTATGACTGTTAATAGAGCTATTTGGATTCACATTGGTTTTGAAATTCCATTTTGCACCTATCACTTTTGTGCCTTCAGATCTTTTCATTAGTTGACAAATCTGATTTTTTGTAATCAAACTCAACTCCTCCTTCATTGCATCCATCCGTTCTGGATCTTTTTCTGCTTCACATAAATTTGCTTGCTCATGTATAGCAACATTGCACCTCTGGTAGATTTCAGAATGTAATCCTGTACTTTTAACAGGAACTTCATTTTGCTGCAGAGCATTGAATTGGTGTTCTGTGTTAGGTTTTTCACAAACTTCAGACTTAATTTTTGCTATAGAAAAGATCGTTTGCTTCTCCTTCAAATGATCGAAAACAAAACTTTTCCTTGCATATTCACTTTGAATACATCATTGCCTTTTGCATCTTTAATTAGACATTGATTTGTCTCAAAGACAACTTTGAAACCTTTTTGCATCAATTGGCCAACACTCAAAAGATTTTGGCTAATGTTAGGTACAAATAAGACATCTTTGAAAAATTTTGTACTTGAAATACTTTCAATAACAATTGTGTCTTTTCCCGTTACTGCAATGTATTCTCCATTACCAATCTTCACTTTTGATGTCACCGAAGTATCTAGCTCCTTGAACAAATCACGATCAAACGTTATGTGATTTGTACATCCGCTGTCAACAAGCCATTTGTCACTTTTAGCAAAACAAGAGGCCATAAAAAGTTGCTCCTCCTCTTCCTCATCAGCAACCTTAGCAACATTCTTTTGCTGCAAATTCACTTGTGTCACAGTCTCTTGTTGAGTGTTGTTCCTACAAATTCTTTGATGATGCCCCATATTCTGACACTTCTCACATTACTGGTCTAGCCTTCTCCAGAGGTGAATGGTTCTTCCTTCCACAATGCCTGTAAGGTGAAAAATCAGATTTTAAACCTTCTTTTTGGCTCTTATTCTTCTTTCCTTTTCCTCCCTAATTTGATTGCACCTTTGCTGGTAATGCACCTTCTACAGACCCTTCAGACCTCATTAGTCTCCTTTGTTCTTGAGCCTCTAAAGCACTCAACAATTCTGCCAAACTAATTCTTGATAAGTCTTTAGAATTTTCTAAAGAAGAAATGATTGCTTCAAACCTTTCAGGAACAGTTACAAGAATTTTCTGAACCAATCTAGAATCTAAAAATTCAAAACCAAGTAATCTTACTTTGTTAGCAATGCCGAGTAACTTGTCTGCATACTCCTTAATTGTCTCTGATTCCTTCATTCTCTGCATCTCAAATTCTCTGATTAGGTTGAGAATTGACATTCCTTTGATCCTTTCGTCTCCTTCATACTCACTTTTGAGGAAATTCCAGACCTGAAATGCTGATTTCATAGTCATGATCCTGACGAAAATTTCTTGTGAGACTGCAGCAAACAATGTGGCTCTAGCCTTTGACTTCCTTGATTTTTTTCCTTGTGATTCTTCATTTGCGCCATTGTTGGATTTGTTGGCAATTGAGGAACTTCGTAGTCCTCTTCTACTACTTCCCAAAGATCATTCGCCTCCAGATATGCATCCATCCTGGCTGCCCAAACATGATAATTCTCACCATTAAACACTGGTGGTGCTAATGCTGTGAATGGTGTTTCTGAATCTATGGAAGAAGAAAGAAAGGTTTGCAAGAAAAAAATGTTTCTCAATCTGATACCACTGTTGGACTTTTTTAGAGTACACTTGTGATTGATGAATGAAAGCAACATAAAATACAAGGCAAGAACAACAGAAAAATGAGTTGCAAAGTCT
>CAODLS011071875.1:0-15997 GCA_948243855.1 Flueggea neowawraea | reverse complement strand
CTCAATTTATTATGTTTTTGACACCTAAACAGGCCAAAAATTACAGGAACCAAATTTAAATTATTTATACACCTGTCCTAATGTATTTAAGAAACCACCTATTAACCATTCTTTTGTAATAGTCTAACTTTTGAACCCTGACTGTCCTGCCGATACATCTTTTATTACTCTCAAAATTATTGTAAATTATTTTCTAACCATATGGACAACGTATGCAAGTTCAGATCAATCTATATTGTATCCAATGCATGCTCATGTATATGTGGTTTTGGTCATGGTCGTGACAGATAGAGGAAGATCTAGAGATAGAAAATGGGGTTTTCTTTGAAGGAATCTTGGAGATAAGCCCACATCATCAATAAATATTCTATCTCTTCATCTATTGTGTTTGGTGAAAATGTTCTATTTCATTCTTTATTGTTGTGTTTTATGTATTTCTATAATGTTAGCTTAATTTAATAAGTTAGGACATTGAGATGTAGATTGTTAAAGCATTCTTGCTTAGCAATGAATGTTTTTTGTGTTTGGTTATATATATAGTTAATTGAATTGTTGTGGTTAAATGGCATGTTTTATATTATTGATGATTGTGATTGGCCTCCATAATTTTCATTGTTTAGCAATCCTAATAGAAGGATCGGAATATGAATATCAGGAAAGGTTATATGCATTCATGTTGTGAGATTTAGGATAGGAATATACCTTAAACACAATATGTAATGTCTAAGACACTTAAGGGACTCAATTTAGTTAGGTTCAACTAATGGGATTTGCCTACTAAATGTGAGTACTACCTTTACTATCCCGAAATGGCGTTTAGGTGATTTTCATGATGAGAACACCCCATATAGGTTAACCCCATTCATCTACTAAGTAGGAAGGACTTAGCAATTGAGCCTCAATTGTCCTAACAACTCTAACATATTTGAAACCATTTACACTTATCCTTATTTGTTTTCACTCTTTTGTGATTAATTACCTTTGTTTACCCTCAAAAAGTTCATTTATGTTTTTCCTTAGATTAGATCACATATAGTACTCATCCTTGTGGAATTCGATACCTTAGGAATATTCCGAAGGCTAAAATTACTTCAAAAAAAGTGCAATTGCAGTAAAGTCGATCAATGAATAACATAGTGTTTGTAGTGAGTTCTATAAGGCAAGTAACAACAACGATAATTTGTTTCCAGCACTAGATATTTTGTACATAAATAAAATGAAGAGTTTAGTTTAATGGGGAGCCCAATAGGAGCAAAAGAATTTCCTAAACTGCGAGATTTATACATTCCATAATGCCCCTATTTGACAAGCATTCCTTTGAGCCATTTGACGCCATCTGTAATTGGTATGGAAATAGAGAAGCATGAATTGGGTGGATATTTCGTGCTTTCAAGAAGTGAAATCTTTGAAATATATGGAGATTGATGGGTGTCCTAATTTAACACTTTTTCTTACAAGCGTGGCGTCTCTTCAGAGCCTCCAAATCAATGACCATCTAATTTAGACATGACCAAAAGTAAACCAAACCGGCCAAAATCATAACTGGAATCGGCTAGTCCGAAACTGGACACCCTTGGAACTGTCAACAACTGGACTGGTTCCGGTTCAACCCTCCTAGAAACCGTTGCCACCGATTCGAAAACAAAAGAACCCTTGGATGTAGAAATTAAAAAAAGTGTCTGTTTGCCAAGCCTTTTCTTTTGATTTTTTCCTTTTATTTTCATTTTTAAAATTTAATTACTTGTATTATTTATTTCAAGTATATTTCAATTAAATTATTACTTATATTTCTTAATTTTTCACCTCTATTTTTTATTTAAATTAAGTATATAATTTCTATATTTACATTTTATATGAACCAAAACATAACCAAACTGAAACAAAACAATATTTTTTTATTAATTTATATTAAAAAATCAGTTGAATCGTCGAACCAGCACTATGAACCTAATCATATGAACCAAAATCTAACAAGAACTGGAACCGTAACTAAAACTGCCCAAAACCGGCCCATGGTGGTCCGGTTCAACCATTTCATGGAATCGGAAGCGGCAGTTCTGAACTGTGGCCATGTCTAATCTAATTGGCGTTGTTGGGTGTCCTAAATTAAGTAGAAAACTATCATCTTTGAAAGTTATCAAGATATTTGGGGTTGTTGAAATAGTTCAAGAGTTTCCTAAGTCTATTGAAAATATGGTAATAAGTGATTTTGAAAATTGGGGTTTTAACCGCACATGTGGACATGCTGAGTTCAACCATTATTTCGGAAATGGTATGCCATTTATTTTCCAGTCGGGTATAAAAATTCTATGTCACACGCGTGGTTATCAAACACTACTAGGTTGGTGTTATGCGACGATGTTTGTAAAGTTTAAGCGGTAATGTGATCTCCTTTTTGCAAGTTGAAGGGGGTCCGTAAATGCGCGAAAAGTTTAGGGGGGAAATTGCACGATGAGTACAAGTTCAAAGGTCTTCACATGTATTAGGCCAAATTCTTTTGTTAAATGAAACTAAATTAATTAATTGAATTTGTCTAGAAAAAATATTTTGTGCACCATTTGTGCACCGTATGTACACCTTTTACGTAATGGATTCGAAAGACAACATAAAGACACTTGTGTACACATTTGAACAATATTTGTATACCCTAAATCAATTAAAAACTAAATTAGTACGATGATGAATTTAAAAATTATTTCGTCCACCATTTGTACAACTACATATACTTCTCTAGAAAAAAAAAATGAAACAAAATTTATTAACTAAATTAGTTCAAAACTCATTGTGTGTACCTATTGTCGAAATTTATTACACCATTTATTAAACAAAAAACATTATTCGTTTTTGGGTTAAATCTTGTGAAGAAAAATATTGCAATTTTGATGTTGTGCATCATCTGTCCACCATATGTTTACTTTTGTACACCTCTTTGAAAGGATTAAATCTTATATCATCCTTGAGGTTTGGTCAAATCTTTTATCTAGCCCCTGTATTTTTAGAAGGCTCAGATGCGGTCCCTCATAGTTCGTTTCGTTCATCCAAATAATGAAAAACATTTGGTTTGGTCATATGCACAATTTTCAGCGACAAAATGGCTGGGGTAAACTAGATATTTTTTTCATTTTTTGTTACATTTAACTGAAATGACTAACAAAATGAAATCTAAGGGACTGCATAGTAATCTTTTAAGAAAGCAAGGACTGGAACAAATATTTGACTAAACCTCAAACACGTTAGGGGATTTAACCCCTGAATAAATATTGTGAAAATATCTTTTTCTACGATAGTTCTTTAATTCCTCACGATAACTCAATGTCTCGTGAGAGGTTAGTAATTTCTCTCGCGTGGTCCTAAATTCTGCTGTCTATGCAAATAATTTCCTCCTTGTTATTTTCAAAAATAGTTCTATACATATGGTCAGTTTGCAGAATTGACATTTATTTTTTGATATATTAGTATTTTTCCCCAAGGAATGAGCCTTCGCTCTTTGACCAGGAAAGATAACACAACTAACAATTTGTACAACTGTATAATTGAATATTTTTGCACCATACAAACTTTTATATATATGCAAATATATTATAAATATTCCAATCACACTTTCTTCGATTCCTCATCTCTTCTATTTAACCGAATTTGAAATCCATTCATCAAACGAGCAGATGGAAAAACGACATTCGATCTTCTTTAACTTGGGTCCATCTGGTCAATGGAAAAGAAAAACAAGTTGGATCGTTAAACTCAAGAAACAATCCCGTATAAGAAAATGCTTATTATTATTGTTTAACATAATATTTGAGACTTAATCACTTTTAAAGTATTTAAAACTTGATAAAAAAAAATATCACCAATATTTCAAATTGTTATCACTTATATCTAAACATTAAATTCTGCCATTAAATATTGAGACAAAGTTAAAAATGTGTAGTGAGTTGGTCTTTTCTTAAAAAAAAAATAATAATAATCCCGTATAAGAAAAAGAATCAAGTAAGAAGTAGTGACAGTAGTCGATTCTATAGTAGATTGGTATTTTCTTTCAAAAAACAAAAAAATATATTGAAACAAAGTTAAAAGTGAAATCCACTTTAAAAGCTCATTAATATTTTATCTCAATGTTTTATACTTTTATTTGTTTTAGAATGGTTACATCACTATTAATTAAATGAAAATTTAATGCAAAAGTAATAATAGTTTGAAACGTTGATGAATTTGCTGTTTAGTGATAGAAAATAATAATAAGCGATGTAAAATAGAAGGATATGAAGGATAACTTGTCGCAGTGTTCAATTAATACAAGATTAATCAATTGGTGGTACACAATAACAAATGTCGGCAATATGCAAATGGCTTAAAGTAATGTTTAGTGACTCATGTAAAGTCAATTATCTTTTATCTAGAATAAAAAATACGTTCGGTATGTTTGTGAAATTTTTTTATTTTTAATAAATTGGTTTTTGAGATGATTGATAATTTTTATTTATTTTTTTTTATTAGATTATTCTTGTATAGATATTTGAATGGTTGACAGAAAGTGTGTTATATATTGAAGATAGTTTTGTTCAAATAAAAGAATTGTGGAATTCATTTATAAATTATTTGAAAAATAATTTTTAGTGTACTATAGAATTCATACTAAACACAATGATTTTGCTAAAGTTAAATTATAAATCGTCCTCTTTAAATGAACAATTTTTAATATGAATTAAAGTGTCATTAAAAGTTTAAAACTTCTATGCTTAACTTTTGAATAGTCATGACTATATATATAAATATTTTATTTCAATTGAGGAAGAAAGAGAAAATTAAAAAGATTGTAGAATATATACCTATAGGTAGTTACAAAATAGTGGAGAAAGATAGCAATTTGAAGTCGAGCCAATTCCGCCCCTGGACAAAACCGAGCACCTCCTCCAAATGGAGAGTAAAATTGACTCCTTCTCCAGTTCCTCTTTTCCTACGATATTAGAATTAAATTCTGAGGAAATAATTCGAATTTTGCAAAATAAAGTTTGCGATAATTAGAATTTTGCAATGTAAACTTTACCTGATTTTTTGGCTTCATCCATCTCCATGGATTGAAGGTGGTAGCTCCTTTGTATATTTGTTCATCCAAATGAACTGCATAAAGAAATGGTACTACAAAGCATCCTTTTGGAATAACATAATCTGCCATACATATCATTTGATGTTTTAATATAAGTTCAATTAGTCTTAATATAAGTACTAGCATTTGAATTTCCAAGCACATGAACATGATTATAATAAGAAATTGTACCTTGGTATGTTACATCTTCTTTTGCCTCTCTCACAACCAGATTGGAATACCACCAAGTCAAAGAGTTTCATCGATAACCTGTTTCAAAAATTATTCAAAAAACATAAATTTTCATACTATTTACTACCAAAAGTAAAGGTTCTGTCTTGTTCATCCTATTCAACTAGGCACTTACACACTGTGTGAAAGACATTGCTCTGTAATCTTGCCATGTTAGCATTTTCTGTCCTGGGCTCTTGGCCCCAACACCCTCCTGTTGATCCTATTCAACAACCAAAACAAAAAAATAAATTTGAAGAAATAAGAAAGAAAAATACTGAAAAGAATCCATACGGGGGTTCAACTGATAAGCAAGTAAAGACTTGTACGAGATTCAAATTTCATTAGATAGAGCTATTGAAAAAAAAAATAGTGATAAGAATAGCATTATTGATTCAAACCATTATCAATCTCTTTCAATTCAACTTTTATTAGGTAGGACTCAATTAATTGTTGCTTCCTTATCCATCATAAATTATGCGGATAGATTTCTTTAAAACTATTACGAAACCGGCCCGCCTGGACCCACCTAGGCATTTTTCTAATGTATAATTGTAAGAGTTTTAATTAAGGTGAATGCATACTCACCAGAAGCTGTTGCATTGCTTTTGGACAATGAAGGAGGAAATAAACAGGAAAAAGCATAGTTTTGGCAGTGGTTTCATTTCCAGCAAAAAGAAGATTGATTATAAAATCTGCGACAGCTTCATCTCGTAAATTCTCTTCCTCTAATAGTCTTCCAATCACTGCATTTCCAACTTCTGATGTGCCCTGTCGTCTCTCCTTCTCTATTGTCTTGTTTATCTTTATTATGATGTTATCCCTTGCCTATAACAGCCATAAAACATTACCTTACTAGGCTATACATACATAGATCAATATTGTCTTCTTTCCTTTTCTTGATTAACTAAAAATAAGTGTAAGAGAAATTGAAAGAACTGTAACCTGCATGGCAATGTTGTACGAGAAGCCTGGCAAATTGATGGGAACAGAGAGACAACCGTCGACGAAATTGGAGAACAATTGAGCCATCTCATTAATTTCTGACTCACTCGATACACCAAGCAATTGATTCACCATTAGATTAATTGCTACCTGAAATGATCAAACAAATGAACTACATTAATTGCTTGAAAAAAAAAAAGGAAAATTATCCATTAATGTTCTGGAATTGGTGCGACATGCCTTCCTGCAAACATCTTGAAGCGAAACAACTTGGTTGTTCACAAACTTGTTCAGAGTCCTGAACATAACTGCTTGTATATCCTCCATGAAATGGTCCTTGATCTTTTCGAGGCAAATAATGTTAGAGGCGATTGAGTGAAGCTTCCGTTGCTGCTCACCCTGGACTGTGATTACTCCGTTTTTACCAACAAAATCTCTGAATGATTTCGGATAGCTTCAATGGAACAGTTCTCCTTCATTTTGCATTACGAATCGATTAAACATGGGGTCTGCTGATACTACAGCCCATTTTCCGAACAAACTGCACCTGAAAATTTTTCCAAACCTGCTCAAGTACTACATCGTCAGTCCAACTGCAATGTAAAACCTTTATGCATTTACGTGCACTAAGGGTAGCAATTTGAATTCACGTATCATAATTTGTGTTTTATTATTTACATATAGCACATGATTAATCATATGAAACATGAAAATAACAGAATTCGTGTCAAAATGTCATGCCATAGTCTTATGTTCTATTACCTTTTGACCTGTTGTTCAACGAATTGAGGAGGATGCGAACCTGCAACAGCATTGTACCAGTTTATGCTATCTCTGAGCAATGGCCAGCCTCTGCTTCCAGGTGGCATCTTGGAGGTTGTTTTCTCCTTCTTTGTCGTATAGAAAACATATTTGAGAAGCAAAACTATGAACAAGAGAGTTGGTATCATAAAAGACCATATCGCAGATTGGATTTCTGTCATTTTTTGTGAGTGCGATGTGAATATTTTCCAGATCAGAGAAGTTATAAACAACCTGCGATCAGAAAATGCATCATCCCATTTAATTAGCGAGCTAATATAACTTGATAATCACCGTCAACTACTGTTTTCGTTAATAAAAATAAAAGAAAGGGTCATCAACTGTTAAACAAGTAATAGCAAGATTACAGGAAAATGACATGATTAACAATATATCGTTCGAGATTCCTTGACCTAATCTTATAGGAGACAACTAGATCCAAGTCTAGGGAATTTCTTGTAATAAATGTATCAATGAGGAGCGTGCCATCTTAATAATGCCCAGATTTGGAAAAAGTTTCATTTGATTGTATTCTTCCGTATCAGATTAAACAATTGTTTAAAGTGAGTGTACCACGACTTGATTGATTAATAAGGTCTAAACAAGATTCATCTCTGCATGAATTAAGAAATTCAAATGTACGAACAATCTATCCTCGTATAACTCTTTATGGAGTAATCCAATCGATAAACAAGTAAAGACTTATACTCCACGGTTTGAGTTTCGAATTTGCTGGCAACAATTGTCAGAAAAAAAATCCTATAATGTCATATTTACTTTATGTAAATTTGTCATTCAAATGCTAATAACTAGTGCCTTTTTGATGACTTAATTAGAGGTTTAAAGTTTGAGTTTTAACTAAAAGTAAAATTGTTACTAGATAAACTACACAGTGTCAGCGAAGAAAACAAAATACCAGAACCAGCTAATGTTCCTTCAAACCGGAGAGTAAGTCCACGATGTATAGGCAACCAGTTGAAGTCCACGCATTGATGATGTATGTCTTGGATCCGGATGAGGAAACGAGCTGTAACAGAAAGAAAATATATATATCCAAGCCAGTTGTGTTGTGTGTGCGTGCGAGGGTATAGTAAGAAACCAGAACAAAATTGCTTCAAACCTTCTAGGCCCGCATTTAAAGCTGTGCACATGCAGTTCTAGGTGACGAGTGACCTTCAAGTTAAAGCCAAGTTCACTGGTAAAGTCAAATAATTAGGTAGCTCCAATTTTAACTGGCATTTGTTACTCGTAGCGGAACATTTATACCGATCAGATTGAAACTTTTTGGGTCTTCAAGACGATAAGTGATCAAAACGAACCAAAATGTTGGAGAAAGTTGAGAGCTCGAGATGCTTTGGGCTGTTGATTTCAATGTTCCGGACAACCTCGCCATTCTTTAATATATTTAACTTACTTCATGATGAAGTGGATAACTAAGGAGATGTACTAAGAAGTCATTTGTTTTTACAATTCGAGGGTATATTTGATGAAGACCGGTTTAGGGGTGTAATTATGGAGCCAATAAACTAATCAAAGGTGCAAATTGGAGTTGAATGGTTGAAGAAGCCACCTCTTCAAGAATCATGGCCCTGATTTTCTGCCGTAATGTGACATAGTGAATATAAACTAATCGAGTATGGCAGATGAATTAATTTTCCGGATCACTGTGAGCCAGCTGAAACCAGCTAAGCAGGAGTAATTTGCAAGCCAACCAATTGTGCTGCCTGAAAAATAAGGGCGCATTCTCCGGCGCTCCCTGAAGTCTGGGTATTCTCACTCCGCTCTCTAGTTATTAACAACGTTATTTTTTTAATGTGTCACGTCAAATTTTCTCACATGATAGATAATATTATTTGATGTGACTTGAACCAACAGTCCATCTAGCGCATTAATGCATTAACCATCTACCAAGAACTGATCCAAGGTAATAAATTGAGCTCATGTATGAGGGCCCACCTTTAGAAGTATTCTTTGAAATACACATTTATTGCATCTGACCTAAAAAGGAAAGAACATATCAAATTCAAAGGGAGATCCTCACTCCCCTTATCAAGTCTACCTCATCACTCTATAAATAGTACCCCTCCACCTCAAATGAATGTATATTGTTTTATTGCTTACAAACATACTAAAAATATGCCATTTTTCTAACTTAAACATCAAAGAGTCTATATGGGTGTAAACCCACAATCTTCTTTGTTTTGCAGGACATTGAGTATCTGACAAAGGGTTTCCATCTATTCAGGTTGTTGCAGGTCAATGAGGCAACAACAATTGGTGTCGCCCGTGAGAAAACAAGCAAAAGGTCATGATTTCCATTTGCTCATCTTCATCAACAATTTCCTTGGGAAGAGACAATCAACGACAAGAATGGTGGTACAGACAAGATCTCAGATGGTCGATAATCATGACTAGGAGGGCAAGACCTTGAGAGTCCATTAAACCCTCAAGGAGCAAGCACTTTAAAGGTTACAGCCTCTACAACCCAACTTGACGAATTTAATGCCTTGTAGCGTGAGAATCAGGAGAATCGAAAAATGACCCAGGAATTAGTGGTAGCTCTCAAAGTTGCGGCCCACCAACTGACGCTTCCTAAAGGTTTTAAACAATTGTGCTGCAAGTGACAGGCAAGGGGGTCCGACATAGAATCACCCTCGCAAACCCCTTCCTCATCTCATGGTGGAAGGGGAAATGTGGTTCTTAACTAAACAACATGAAACACTAAGACACCCCCATGGGTGAAAAGAAGGACTCATCCCCAAAGAAAGAGGGAACGATACCATAAAGTGGTCGAGAACACATGCAAAGAGGCCCCAAAAGCCCCAATAAAGAGGGTAGAATAGAATGATCACTCAGTGTTCACTGCCAGAGACATCATTCACATGGAAAAGATTATGAAAAACATCTTGGAACAAAAGAAACTTGTATCAATGCAGAAGAGGACTAGGACAGAAAGATCCCTCTCACAAAGAAGGTTATGGGGAAACCACTCCCATCAAAGTTAAAGATGCATTAACTCTCTTCTTTGACAATGAAGGAAGACCCTTATGAGCATTTTCAAAATTGTGAGCATATCATGCACTTGCATGGACGGTAGGACACAATCATATGTTGAGCAATCCCAATTACATTGAATGATGTTGTTCGTGATTGGTTCAACGGGCTTAGGAAAGCTTCTATTTCATGTTTTGCTCGACTAAAGAAGGAGTTTATCAATACCTTCATAATCAACAGTAAAAGAAAAAAGGACACACCATATTTGATGAGTGTGAAGTGAGGGGAGGAGACCCTTTGTTAATATGTTAACAAATTCAGGAACACAAATTTAGAGATACGTGAACTGCAACATGGAGTCGCAGTGGCAGCCATGTTACAAGGTACACCATCTATACAATTGCAATAATCATTGTCACTTGATCAACCGAAGACATTGGCTGACCTATTTATGATGGCAAATAAGTATGTTTCCCAGGGGTGGCCTAGTTTTGGTTCTTCTTTTGACCTGTTTGGTCAACGGTTTATTCGAATCGGTCAGCCATTTCGGTTTTGGTTTGATCCAGTTAAAACTAATTTTTTATTTTTTTAAAAAATATTGCTAAAATAGCTAGTTTAAGAGGTTAAAACCACTAGTTTAAGAGGTCAAAACCATTGGTTTTTGTTAAAATAGTTGGGTTTTAAGGGTTGAACATTCGGTTAACCGGTGGTTTGAAGCGCCGGTTCAACCGGAATTGGGCCGTGAACCGCTAGTTTTTACTCTGTAGTTCACGATTCTTGTCTGGTTTCGGTTTTCAACGGGTTTGGCAATGTCTATCTAGAGATAAGAAGGAATGCAAAATAAAGAAAGAGTCGAAGGAACCCACTAGGAAGAAAGATAGGGGAACAATTTCAAAGGATTCTCAAAGCCGATATTTGAGAAGTCCACTCCCATCAATGAGTCAAGAACATCTATCTTAGCAGCCATTCAAGGTTTTGGTCAAAGAGTTTGTTAGGCAACACCATAGCGGCATAAGTCGGTGGCAAGATGGTAGAGAGCACGAAAGAGGAGCCTCACATTGAAAAGTTAAGGAGTTTGTTGTGATGAGAAGGTATGATATGAGGTTGAATCCAAGTAAATGTTCATTTGGATTTAGCACGAGAAAGTTCCCAGGTTTATGATAACCCAACGTGGAATTGAGGCAAACACCAAAAAATACAAGCAATCATGAAAATGGAGTCACCTACATCGCTGGAAGAAATACAAAAGCTCTCTAGGAAGCTCACAGTGTTGAGTATCTTACTTTCAAAACTAGTATAGCAGAGTTTTCCATTCTTCAAAACTTTAAGGGATGGAAAAATATTTTAATGGATAGAATAATGAGAGAAGGCATTCCAAAATTTGAAGAATCACTTAAAAGAAATCATTTTATTAAGTAGGCCAAAGGAGGGGGAACCTTTGAACGTGTACTTGGGAGTTAGTGAAGTGTCTTTATGTACTTCATTACTTAAGAAAGAAGCTGAGGTTGATAAAATCATCTACTATGTGAGTAAACTACTCTATGGGGTAGAGTTAAGGTACTCTTATGCTGAAAAATTAGCACTATGTTAGTCATAGGAGCAAGAAAGCTAATGCCCTATTAAGCTCACACTATCACAGTCCTGATTGTTCAACCACTTAGACAAATATTGTAGAAACCCGAGTGCTCCAGACAACTCACTAAGTGGACAACAAAGCTTGGAACATTTGATATTCATTTCCAACCACACTAAGAGATAGATCAATGGGAAAGCCCTAACAGATTTCATAATGGATTATACTCACATTCCTACAGATTTGAATAGGGGAAATGAAGAGGAATATAAGCTCTTTGTTGATGGAGCATCAAGTGTGAAGGCAGTGGAGCAAGAGTCATGTTGATCCCTCCCTTCGAAGATGTGATTAAATACTCCTTGAGATGTTCATTTCAAAGTTCAAAAAATATTGTTGAATATAAAGCATTAATCGTACGATTGAAGTTGGATAAATAAATGCAAGCAAAAGAGTTAAATGCTCCTAGTGACTCTAAACTAGTGGTGTTGTAGTTTTAGGGAGACTACGAATCTAGAAAGCCGGTTATGGCTCAAAACCTAAAAAATTTTCAAGCATTAGCAAATATGTGTCAAAGTTTTCAGTTGATTCATATCAATAGATCTTTGAACAACCATGCTGATTCTTTATCAAAACTCCATATGTCAAGATAAGCAATGCCAAGAATGGTGAAGGTGAGGTTCTTAAAAGGCCTTCCATTAAACAAAAAGAAGTGCAAGTCTTAGGTGGTGAGGTAGAGGACTGGAGAACCCCTATCAAGAAGGACTTGCAAAATGAATATTTTCCTCAAGAATCAAATGAAGTAAAGAAGATAAGAGTATGTGGAGCAAGGCTTGTCCTTATTGACAACCTCTTATATAGAAAGGCCTTCTACATACCCTTATTGTAGTGTATGACACCCACGAGAGAATATGTGGGCAACAGTTGGGAGCAAGAGCCTTGACAATTAAGACATTGAGAGTTAGATTCCATTTGCCTACAATGAGGGAAGATGAATACGTAAGGTGAGAAAGTGTGACAACTGTGAGCGTCATGCGTCAATAACAAGTGCTCCCATGTTAAAGTTACAAAGTATGGTCAAACCTATCCCTTTTTTCAAATGGAGACTAGACATTTTAGGATCTTTCCTAAGCAACAGGTGGTAGAGAGTTCCCTTTAATGGCAACACATTATTTCACTTAATGGGTTAAGGTAGAGCCTTCAACAACCATCACATTAAAGAAGATAGAAAATATGATATGGAAGAATATCATTTGTAGGTTTGGCAGCCCACATGCTATAGTGGTAAATCATGGGAAGCATATTGACTTGACTCCCTTAGAGAATTCTGTTAAGGGTTGCATATTTAATTGAGTTTGGCCTTTGTATAATATCCTTAGTCTAACTGATAAGCAGAGAGCACAGACAAATCAGTCCTTCATGGGTTGACGACAAAGCTTGACAAGGAAAAAAAGGTATGGGTTAAGTAGTTGCCAACTATTCTTTAGGTATATAGGACCACCAGCCGAGTATCCACTAGAGAAATGCCATTCAATTTCGTATATGGAATGGAAGCCTTAATATGAGTAGAAATCGGAGTTGGATCCCCTTAGGTTAAAGAGTTTGATGAGCATGCAAAATAAGAAGCTTTAAGAGAAAATATAGATCTTATTGGTGAAAAAAAAAGAGGATGCTTGCATGAGACTAGAGGCTTATCAATGAAGGATAACTCGATACTACAATTTACGAATGAAGAATAGACCGATGTGCATGGGAGATCTAGTGCTTAGGAAGTCGGTCATCACAAACGCAATGAAAAAAGGAAGGAAAACTTCGGGAAAATTGAGAAGGTCCTTATAGGATCAAGATGATCATTACGCTAAACATGTGCAATCTAGAAATTTTAGAGGAAAAAAGGTTCAGAAGACATGGAACATGAACCACCTAAAATTATACTTCTCTTCTATATTGTGAAATAACGTAGTTTGCCTTGTATCATATGTACATAAGAAGAAATAAAGAAAAAGTCTCAAAGAAGTTGTTTGGTCCCCCTTGACCAACGTCCACTCCTCTAGCTACGCTCGAGAGTTCGAATTCACTGTCTCCACACTTTCGGGATGGAGACAAGCTTTTGTACGATTCTCTTTTTTTGGGATAGCAAGGAACTTTTACACCAATAGTTTTTTCACGGGCTCAACTAGTAAATTTTATAACCACTAGTTTTTCATAGATTCAAGCAAACCTTTACAACTTCTAGCTTTTTCTGAATAGACTAGAGAACATTACTACACACTAGTTTTTGTGGGCTCAACTGACAAACCTTAAATCTTTATTGAAAGATACAAAATATGCATGAAACAGTCTATCAAAATGATATGCAAATCTAAGCTCAAAGAGAGAAACTAGCTCAACACAAGTATTTTGGCCAGAATAGCTCTTATAATGAAATAAACAAATGTACATCAATACTTGTTTTTATGTTGAACCAAGGGTGGTTCACATTTGATTTATTTTATGTTATGATTAATATACAAAACTTAGTAAGATTTTCTTTGATAAAGGAAACAAATTCATGACCAATAAAGACAAAGAAAAATGAAGAAAATCGTGTTTTGGAGTTTAGAAGTCGACCGATGATGATTGCGAGTCAAATGATGCGTCAATAAACCGTTTGAAGATATTGCAAAGCTTTGGTAGTCGACAAATGAAGTTTGTGAGTCGACTGGCGGACCAACATAACCAATTGAAGTTGGGTATTCGCCAAGTGAAGATTAGGATTTCTCAAGTTGACTAGAAACGTCATTCACGTGATGTACAATTGTCATATAACGAATATGTGAGTTGGGTAGTCGACTAGCGAAGAACAATCAAATGAATCTAAAGCCAGTAGTCGATTAGTGACTTGGGTAGTCGACTAGTGGGACTGTCAACATAAAAAAATGATTCATGGTTGATTTCCAATGGGTCTCTTGTTGGAATTCACAGCTTAAATATGACATTCATGGGAGCGACTATAACAAAAATTTAATGCCTTGAATTCCCCCAAAGACCCATGCATATCAATATATATAATTAAGGTTGGAAGATTTACCTTTCATCAAGGCTTGATCGAACGATTGAATGAAACGTTAATGTAGCTCTTAGCACCAAGAACCCGAATCACCTTTGTGGAATCACGTTTCTTTTCCAAGAACGTGGCTAGAGGTATCCACACGAACTAACTTACCTTGGAATGATTGCAGTGTACTAGCACCTTTTAGAATCACTATTCTAAAGCTCAAAAAAATTATTTTCTCTCTTTGAATTGTGGCACACAAATTCGACAATGGGATGATTAAATTATTTATAGGCACATGAGATGACCTAGATAGGTAGCACATTTGAACCAAAATTCCCCTTCTCCTTTCCCTACTAGGATTTGGTTTTCCCCTTTGTGAAAAAAGAGAGCCGAATTCATTCTTAGTCACACTAGGTTTCAGTTTTCTCCTTTAGTACAAGAAGAGAGCCAAATTCATTCCTAATCATATTAAACTACATCCTAATTAGGGTTTCCTCATCATACAAGAATAGAACTCCTAATTGGATATGAATATGTGTGCCAAATTCTATTCCTTGTCATACAAGGATTGAGATCCCTAAAAAATAAGAAGAGAAGGCCAAAATTCCTCTCCTATTTTTAATGCTTGTGTCGAATTTTCCATGCTCTAATCACATTAGGTTTGGCCAAAATTCATGATGGGTTTCTTAATGTTGTTGGGCTTTTAATTATATGATACATTACCATAACATAAATCTTATACATGGGCCAAATTATGTCGCACATAATTAAACAATTAAATCTTATACATGATAATAAGTGATTCATATTAAAAACCCATCACATTAATGGACTATGTATTAAATCGTATTCAACACATAAATTATAAAACCCTAAATTATTATTGATTAATCAAATTAGCCACCTTAATAATCCGTTCACTAAGAGAGAATATTTTGTAATCAATCCAATTCGTTCTTTGTGTGTGACCCTATAGGCCCACTCGAAATTGGCAATGGGCCTCGTCCCAACCTTTAGGTCCAAAGTCCATAAGTGGTATCTAGTAATACATTATGGCAACCCAAAATCAAGTGGTTGTTGGTGATCCGAGTTAACCTTTCACAGTCTGATGTATAGTCCCTTTGTCACCCGATATCTCATCTAAGCATAAGGCATGATCACATGTCAACCTTATATAGCTTAGCGTGTTTCTTGATCTTGAGTAGATTAATATAACAAATGACATTGACAAACTCCTTTATCAATTCATTTGAGTATGCATACATTCCATCAATCCTACTCATCAAGTGGCCAAGAGATATCACTCTTCAAAAGAGGAACAAATCCATCACTCTCA
>CAODLS011071845.1:0-13024 GCA_948243855.1 Flueggea neowawraea | reverse complement strand
ATATATATATATATATATATATATATATATATATATATATATATATTTTTTTTTTTTTTTCCATTTAAAAATTATACGTCTCTCCTTGATCGAATGTCTTAGATTGTACAAGGTTTTGTTTTATTTTTCATCAAATGTAGTCCACAAGTGCTATAATTAATAAAATAAATGAAGATAACGACTTAATGTTTTTTTTAATTCACCAAAAATGAAATATTTTATTGATATCAACATCGTCATGATTGAACTTGTTCATATGATTAATAGACCGTTCATGAGTTTGAGAGTTTTACACTTATAAGCTTCAAATTATTCCTCCGTAACGTTATATAATTGAGGGTTGAAAATCAATATAAAAATGATGTATTCGTAATAATAAATTTATTAAATGCCCAATAATAACATCAATATATTATTTACAGCTAATTTCTTGAACTTTTTTTCAAGCCTAACTACAAGAGAGCTAATGTTTTTCATAATTTTAAGGATTCGTATATTTCATTTTCGAGATTAATAGAAATTATTGGCAAAGTCCATAGTTAATTAATTGAGTAGGTCACTTCCTTCCATACATTGCCAAGTTATCTCCGCAAAACGACAAACAAAGGTCTAAAGAATACCATTGCCATGACGTGTCACGAAATGGACATCCAAATGTTTCAAAAAGATGGTGACAGAGGTGGGCCCAACACCTTGACCTGGCACTTCTAGGAGAAATCTGGCCCATACCCAATCAATGAAGAGCAGGTAATCCAAGGTATTTTATTGGGACACGTGTCCTGTTGCCGTAATGGATCAAATTCGATTCTATCTTCTAGCGTCAATTATATGGTGAACGGTGATTCAGTCCGCATAACACTTTCCTACGTGTCATTTCTTGTGCCCGTGATTCAGCATCTCTAATACACTATTTTAGAGTTGATAAGTCAATCATATCAATAATTTATTAATTTTTTATTTAATAAATTATCTTATTTTAATATATTAATTTCTCATTGAAATTTATAATTATTTTATTTATTATTTTATTTATTTATAATATTTAAATTATAATAAAAAAATTATTTAATATAAATATTTTATTAGTTAATATTTGAATTAAAAATATTATTTTAAAAATTATAATATATAAAATTTATTTTAATAATTTTTAATTAAAAATTTTAAAAAAATAATTTTAATAAAATAAAATGTAATGGTTGATTGAATAAATATTTAAATATAATTTAACTTGAACATTATAAAAAAAGCATAAAATATACAATTTTATTAATAAAAGTTATAATAATATCTAAATATTAATAACAAAACACTAAAATATTACATTGCAATAATTTTAAACAAAAAAATAATAATTTTAATAAAATAAAATTTAATAGTTAATTGAATAGAAAATATTAATGTTGAGAGAAAATAAGTAAAATTATGAGAGAAAATAAAAAAAATAGTATAAAAATAGATGAGAACCACTTTCAAAAATTGTTATATACTGAGAAATATCAACCTTTTTTTAATGAAAAAGATTGCTGATATGATAAAAAAGTAGGGTATTAACCCTCCACCAACCTTGAGATAGGAAGCCCTTATTTCATTATTACAAAAATGTTTGCCACGTGTCATTCCGCGACAATTAAGGATTTTTCATTTGTTGAGCAATTGTATCCAACGGAGACTCCTACAATAATTATTCCAATTGCTCTATCCAAGCCAATATATGCATTTCGTAAATTATAATATTTGTTTTTAATAAATTAATTATAGATTATGAATTAAGTATATTGTATGATGAATAAAATTCAATAAAATTTAAAATTTTGATATATTAAATGCAATTGAATATAGCTGATATAAGCCACTAAAACTTATGACCCCATGAATGTAATCACAAAAGCAATTATGAAACAATTATCAAAGAAAAAACAATCACGAAACAAATTAACACCTCCATAAAAATAAATAACAATAATATATTAATTTAGCGATTCTCATACGTTGAAATAAGATTTTTCCCTCTTAAATTAATAAGAATCCCTATACAATGTCTTTTTTTGAAATATAAAGTATACCGATTAACTAAGTCTATTTTTTTTATAAGTTTATGGTAAACATCTTACAATGCTTATTTGAATTAATATTTCAATAGCGTTGCTGTGTGTTTACACGACAATGATTATGGTGCTTTTGAGTTTTTGTGCTTTACCTGTTTTTAATGGTTGATATCTATTTAATTATAATTCAACGGTGTGAATGCAACCAATACATTAAAATATGTGGAGATTTTAATTTGTTAGTTGTATTTAAACCGTTAAATTATAATTAATTAGATCACAACCATTAAAAATACCTAAAGCACAAAAGTTCACAAGTAGTATAATCGTTGCCGTGTTTACACTACTCTATTAGCAACTCCAAGCTGAAACTATTAATAGCTATAGTGTGTTTTGATTGAGAAACGCACCGCAACGTTGTAGCAATGTCTAATTCAAAACAGAACAATCGTTACACTAATAGTTAATACAATCAAAATAATCGTCTTTTGAATACAATTTGATTCCAATTTTAAAATAAAAATGTTGGAAAAAGTTGTCCGCCCATAACGGATGAACCGAATTCGGTGGGTCAAGGTATTAATCGGGACCGTGGACCGAGTCCATTTGGCAAGCCCAATTGAAACGGATCTATAAGGCCCATGTGTCACGACCCGTTTTCGGATCGTGACCGGCGTACAAGATGGACCATCTGTGAAAGCCCAACCTATCTCGTACAAGCCTCAGAGTACTCAAAAATCCTACCCAATTATTCATTTTAATAATTATCCAATATAACAAACATTCAAATTTTATAAATTATAACTAAAGTGTTATAAATCAAAATAATAAGAATATAAATATATATACATACACATTCGCTCATTAATTGTGCAAATAAAACGAAATGGTGAAATCCAAATAGTGGAACCCAAACTCTCGGTGTAGAGCACTTAACCAACCATACCAACTCAAAACCCGATCAAAAGGGTTATCACTACTATTCAAAGACTCCACTGAGCACGGAAGTTGAATCACCTGAAAAATATTAAGGAGAGGGGGTGAGAAAACTCAGTGAGGAATGACGCTCTAGAATGCCTCTGGAACCTCACATAAACTGTTTTAAAAACATTTAGAAAACTTTCACATGCAACATATATAGGTATATGTATATACACTCGCATACATACTAATATAGTTCGAAAATGTTTCAGAAAATATTTCACAACCAGAGCAGACAACATGCAGTCAGACGAAATCCATATTAGGCAAAAGATCAGACAACACATGTAGTGTTTTATACTGTTTCATATTAACCAGACTGTACAAAATTTTATACATAATATTGTATTAACAATTTATTCAAAATTTTATACAGATCTAATAATCACTGATCATAAACCCGTATTATATTGATATTGCGCTGGCCAAATCAGATCTCTAACAGAGAATCAACAACTTCAAGAGCATCAATGGTGCTCAACTCAAGAGGGTCGAACAGTTAACAGCCTTAGGGGCTCCAAACAGTACCTGGCACCCTAAGGGTCTCAGAGTTGTGACAGACAGACAAAGCTAATCAGAGGGTATACCCGCGAGCATTGCAGTCCCCGAGCTCCAGTAAAATATACCCCCTCCAGTCAACAGTATAATATATTATAGGCGAATGAGCAATAACACAGACTCAACAGATATATTATATCTCGTATAATATAATAGTAGATAATAGCCACTATAACATATAATATCAGACAGATGCCCGTAGACATAGCATAATATAGTAAACAGAGTATACATATACAGAGTATATAACAGAGGTGGATAGGGACCATAACAGATAGATAACAGAAGGGGGGACAGAGCCACCCATTCGAATCAAACAGAGCACATGGTCTGGTCGGACGCATGACTATCATATTACCCTGGTAACTGGGCATTGACAGAACATTGGTATATCAAAGGCTACGCTACCTCGTAGCTAGGTGTCCCTAATCTTAATCCCAATATATATATATATATCAGACGGTATACAGAGCAAAAATTATTTACAGAGGGTATGTACGTAATTGTACATACATCATATATATTTATATATATTAACAGAGGCAGGTAATATGTATTATGTAACATAATACGATATTTTAAATTATCAGACGTAGTACAAATCACTTACCAAACATATATCGTATTATCACAATATTTATGCTAACAGAGATAGTGATAATGACGATAATATAAAATATAATAAATATTATCAACCATATGCATAGCAGACAGTCATGCAACATAGTTCATTTCCATAGAGTATATGTAATTATTATTACATATCAGAATCAAATACTAGGTGTGGTTATTAATCACACAAATCAATTATTAGTAGTTAGATCATTATTAAACCAATTTCATATTTATACCAGACATATCAAAAACATATAATTTCTGAAGACACAGCCTATGTGTCTGAAGTCGACATCGCACTCACCTGGACGCCGAGCCAATACTCCAAATCATAGTCCACTGGTGAATTGTTGGTTGTCTCGAAGGCCAAATAGAGCTGACAGGGAAACATAGTACAACAGACTCAGCCATGGTAACTAGGACATTACAAAATACATATTTAATGCAAATGCAGACTCAGGCACCATCGGCGTCAGAAATTCTATTTCGATCTAAGATCTATCACTCAAGGCCTAAAAAAAATCAAATCTATGTAAAATTATGAATTGATCCTGACTTTTGTAAAATTATACTTTAGTCCCGAACCTCGTAAAATTATAGACTAATCTCTCGAGTTCAAGAATATACAAACGACTATTTCAATTAGTCAGAATTTCCAAAAGAGTTCTCGAACTCTCCAAATTTACGAATTTAACTCATTTCCTCAAAATTACAAAATTACTCCCTAACTTTCCAAAATTACAAATATGCTCCGAACTTTTCAAAATTAAAAATCTAACTCTCAAGTTTCTAAAATTATAAATCTAGACCCAAGTTTCAGAAATTACAAATCTGGAGAAAAACTTTTTAGAAATCGCAAAACTAGTTTGGACAAAACTTTATTCTCAAAATTACTAAACTTTCGATTTGGTCAAAAAAAATCTAGACCAAATATATCTATGGGTTCACCTCAACCTCATGAACATTAATCCATCAACAATTTCCTCAAACAAACAACCAAATCATCAAAAATTGCCCAAACCCTAGTCACTCAAAGAACTCATCATATCTTCTGATTTTAAGTTAGATTTATGTAAATCTAACCTCCAACAATCATAATCTAACAACCTATAGCATCCATTTCATTAGAAACATCACAAATCTGAAACCCATTTCATTTTCAGCCAAAAACCTATTTCAGAAATTAAATGCATGAAATGGATGAAAGGAAGATATTAGAACTGAAATCTTACCTCTAGAGATGTGTAGGAACGTTGTGGAACCAATGAGAGGCAGAGAGTCGATCCCAAGTGAGAGAGACTGAAAAATGAGAGTTTCGGACGAGTTTTACGCTTTTTAAACGACCACGGATCGAAACGCACCGTTTCGATATTTTCAAAGGTGACGTACGTTATTATGTCATGCAACGTACGTCTTGGTGCTACAACGTACATTATAAAGTGTACAACGTACGTTGTCGTGGTCAAAAACGCGCCCAGTAGCTTCTGTTTAAAAAACGTAACTTCACGACGTACGTATCAAAACTCACAACTTGCGTTGATCATTTTCCCTTCCAGATAACGTACGTCATCTTGCCACAACATACGTTGTGCAAGAATCCCGGTTAACGTACGTTTCACAAATTTTCAACGTACGTTGACATGCTTCAGATAGCATATCTCAACTTCCTTTGCTTCCAAACGCTCGTCGGATCATTCCCAATGCCTGACAACACCCAACCTTACAAAAATAACGGCTTTCCAAAATCCGTACATTATCTCGAACATTCGAGAATCAAATCATACTAAGACCATTCGAAATCGAATGATGTTCCACTAAAGAGTTCGTCAAAATTTATCGGAATGCTACAGGGAAATTTCATCGGAGCGGACGAGGTGTTACACCATGGGCCAAGCCTATTAGGCCCATTTATCACTTATAAATAAGTGAAGAAAGAATGATTTTTTTCATTGAAGAAAGAATGATATTTTTCATTCTTTCAATTTTGAATCCCACCAAAACATTAGAGAGGGAGAGAAGGAAAATAAAGTCGTTCTTTCTCCATGTTCCATCTCTCCTCTCTCCATTCGTCGTTTGTTCGTCAACTGTCCCGATCCGCGTGGCATTTAGACTGCGAAATAGACGAGCACTCCTGTCGACAATCCAACAGTGGTTTGCTCACGAGACCAACATCGAACCGATCCTAACCTTAATATCTTACGCTATTGGTTGGGTCAAGCTTTGCAGGAATCGATGTAGATAACTCGAACATACTAAATATACTGTTTTATTTGTTAAACCGATAGTTAGATTCTTTCAAAAATTAAAATCACCTTATTGCAATATTGAACCTTCATACTTAAATGCAAATCCAGTTCCACTTAAAAGTATTAAAATTCCCTCAAACTAATGTAAAATGTAAAGGGCCACTTATAATAAGTTGGTGACATATTTGAATAACCAAGATAAACAAACAAAACATATAAATGAGTACACCACAATTGGACAGGGACTTTCACACTCAATCACCTCCAATAATTAATATTAATTCATTTCTTGTAGAAACGAAGAGCCAATCCATTCCATCACTATAAAAATTAAAACATACTTCGAGGTTTAGAACACTGTGGTCAACTCTCCCAAAAAACAAAAAGACTTTCATTACAAAACCTTCTCTCTAACCGGACATTTCCAATTATTTGCTTTCTTCTTCCTTTGTTTTTTCTTTCACATCCATCAATGGCGTCAAAGAAAAACCTTTATGCTAGAACCAGTAACTACATCTATCCAAGCCCTCCAGTGAGTGACAATTCAATTTATTCTGATCGCACCCTTTTCGAATTTGATGAATCAGAAGTTTGGAATTCAATTCCAGTTTCATCATCTTTAGAGACGACGACCAAGAAAATGGTGCCAAGTTCGCGTCCGTCGTCAAAGAAAATCTCAAGAAAGATGGACATGTCACTTGACAGGACCACTGGTACCACTCCTGTGACATGTGTGGCGTCATTGCCTGTGAGTATTCCAGATTGGTCCAAGATTTACCGGCAAGAAGATCAGAAGAAATCGAGGCATGGGAATTATCTCGATGGCGATCAAGATGATAGTGATAATTATGATGATGATCATGGTGGTTTTGATCAAGATTACAGAGTTCCTCCACATGAGTTTCTTGCTAGGAGGAGAGGTGATTCATTTTCTGTTCATGAAGGGATTGGAAGAACCCTTAAAGGGAGAGACTTGAGACAGGTGAGAAATGCTATTTGGAAGAAAGTTGGATTTGAAGACTAGTAGAGAGAGATTGATCACTAGATTAGATCATTATAGAGAGCATAGACAAGATTGAAGAGGGTCTCTTCCGGGACATTTGATAAACTTAGAACGATAAGAGAAGAAGATTGAAGAGGATGATGATGGGCAATATTGACTATTTTGTTCATTCTTGAACTAATTTATGGATTTTTTTTTGGGTTTTTTATCTAATGTTTTGACTTGTTCTTCATGTTAGTGTGATCTTATCAGTCCTCTGATTATTGATGTTTTGAATGTAATCTGAGGATTCTTTTGGCTTGTAATTCTGAATTTTAATTTCTATAGATGAATATTGTGATCATCATTTTTGTTGTTTAGAATTTTTATGGCCAAAATCAGTTGCATTTCTTGAATACCTTGAATAGGAAAATGTTGGAGTGTTAAGTCAGTAATATGGACTTGAAGGTGGGTGTGGTTGGCAAGAAAGAGACACACTGGCTAGAGCAATCCTTCAAGTAAAATTCATGTTTGTTTAGTAAGAAAGGTAACATTATCTTGTCTCACTTGTTTTCCTACTCAAATTAATATCTTGTTATTGTGGGATTTTGGTGATGATGATGATAACCATAACGATATGAATGTCATATATGATAATGAAACTATATACTATATGCATAGAATAATCCAACTATATATTATGAAATCCTTACCTATACAAAATATATTATAATTTAATAGTGATGTGCCATGTATCTCATATCATTTAGAAATCGAGGTAGTGGCTTACAAAGAACCAATTTTCTTCGATTCATCTAAGGTTTTTTATGGGCAAACTATAAGAGTCAATAGCTATTCCAAAGTAGATAAAACTTCGGTTGATTGAGTTTGACGATTGTTGAGTGACATAATTCACATTGATATGTCATTCTTTCCATATCATCTAATAATCAAACACTTTTCTTTCTCAGATAATTGAGATTTTTTTCAATGACAAGATTGGAAGTGTTGTGAGCTCAAAGCAGATAATACAAATTGTAATTGTTTGCTAGTAGCCGGATCATACCAATGTTACTATTATTCAATATTGGTTGGTTTGCAAATCAAGCCATTGAATTTTTTTATGGTTGAATCAATTTAATAGTTTCAAAGCCCTAAACTAATCGAGAAATTCAAGATCCTGCATTGGTCCAAAAACAAATGTTAATTTCTTACATTGCACATATTAATTCTCGCATAATAGGAAGCTCATCACCGAACTTTCTAGGTTACGGAAATTAGATAACTCTTAACTAATAATAAACACATCTTAATTATGTCTGAAATCATATCCTGTTGGCCATTATATCCAACAAGAACATGATCTGTACGAAGTAATAACCTTATCCAATTATCCAAACCTAACATCTGAATTTGATAATGTAGCCATTACATGAACCCCAAATCAACACAACTCATTAAATATAATCAATTTAACCCATCCCAATATAATATATGGGAAAAAAACCTTTTCTTTCTCAAAAAGAAACCATTAAAACAAGCAGCGCTGGCTGATTTATTACAGTTTGTTTTCAAACGTAGTTTTTGGATTGAAAAAGGAGGCTGCGTGATTAACATTAATTATCAACTTAGGACCGCGACCTCAAATATCGTCTCGCATTATTGTCGAGGCAAAAGCATGTTGCATGTCTATGCCTTTAGGTAGTGATGTTGTCGGTTCAGGAACCGGCGATTCTGACTTTTAGAATGAGGGAACCGGAATTAAACCGTGCTTCCCACGGTTTGGGCAGTTCAGGTTTCGGTTCGGTTCTAGCTTCGGTTCTGATCGGTTTTAATTGGTTTAACCGTCGGTTGGTTTTGATTATTGTTTGATTTTTTTTTTTTTTTTTAAATTAATCCACTATTTTATCCTGTTATTTTTTTTGTTTGTAAATTTTGTTATATTTAATAATTAACTATAGTACTAATAATACATTGTATTCCAAAGATTTTTTTAATAATTTTTAAACAAATTATCTATTCTACTAGTAATTATATTACATTTTTTTAAAAAAAAAATAGAAACTCTTCCTCTCTCTCCCTCCTTATCTCCTTGGGTGAGAATTTGTTGAGTTTGACTCTCTTGAGTTCTAATATTTTCAACTTTAATATTTTCAAAATTTCTATTTCCACAAAATTTTTCATTACTCTAAAATAAATATGTAAATATTAATTAAATATAATGAAATAACAAACTAAGTAAATTAAACTATAATAAAAAATTAGAAGGAATTTGAAAAATGTAATTGCAAAAAATAACTTTAAAAAATATAAAAACGTAATTATAATAATAAAATATATAAATAATTACTAAGAAAAATTTAGAGGAAAATAAATTTATGAGAGAGTGTAGAAGAGATTGAGAGAGAAGAAATGGTGTAAATTGAATAGAAATGAGGTGACGTATTTATATAGTTAAAAAAACAAAAAAAATAAAAATAAAAAAGTGAAATAACGAACCGCCGGTTCGACAATTTTTGAAAGGGTGGAACCAGAACTTAAACCAAAACCTTCCGGTTTTGGTCTGCCGATTTTGGTTCCAGTTCGATTCTGATTTTGACAAGTCCGATTCCAGTTCGGTTCGCCGGTTTCAGTTTAATTTTTACATATCAACCTTTAGGTCACTTATAAAATGTGATGTATATATTCTATACTAACACAGATAATCCAGACCTTTCTCAATCACTATCCAATTTTAGAATAGAAAGCTATAAAATTTGAATGTGATTTGTTGACACAATGCACACTGACTTGTGACAACAACTTCTTCAGTGAATTTTTTTTATAATTATTCAGGGAAGTTATATTTAGGTATCATCAAGTGTTATGATGTACCTTTTTCTCTTTAATGAGGTCTCAAATTTAAATCTTAATATGGAGAAGGTTTAAAAATTCGGTAGGAAGAGTTTTGTTGCCAAAGAGTCATACTTGATTCAAGTTGAGATTAGTGCTTTAAAAATTTAGGAAGGAGAATTTTATTATTCACAAAGGTCTAAGCTAGAATCTAAATTAATTGGAAATAAGAAATATATTGGACTTAATAACATTAAATAGCTCGATATTTGTTCATTTTTGCACTTATAGCTTGATCTTTCAAGAATAACACTCAATAACACTACATTTATGTTTTTTTTGCATTCGTGACACGAGTTAGTATTTTCATTAAGAAAAAACGACAATTAATGCCATCACGCCATCAATTCCACACCATCAATTGTCGTTTTCTTTTTATTAAACATTGATGGTATTATTTTTGAAAGGTGGACCAACTCATACTAAGTAATCCTCCATGTCAATACATGGATTCCATGTTTTTTTGGAAGGGTAATTAAAATGAAATATTATTCACATATAAATTTTTTCTTATCAAGTTTATTGACAATAGTTAATCATCCAAATTGAGATAATTTAGATGATTGTAGGAATTGAAATTTTGAAGCAAACATTTCATATTTGATATAAAAAAAACTATTGTTTAACTGGTAAATAACTTGTATCTTATTCAATAAGTGGAAGGATTTCGTTTTCCTTATTTAAGAAATTGAAAGCATCCCTTGCAAAATACCCAATTAATTGATATCAAATTGTAATTGAAGTTAATACATTTTTTTGTTTCAGATATATGATAACATACTCCACAAAAAATTGTCATTTCTCAATTCTCATTAGATTTACACATAATTACAAGTTAAAAAAATAGGTTGATTAAACCACTTCATGCTTCTATAACAAGTAACAACTACATGAAAATCACATCAACAAAAGAAAAAAGGTAAATAAAAATTATATATATATATATATATATATATTATGTATCAGAAATGGTTGGCCCTTGTGGACCCAAGTGAAGGAGGTGAAAGATTGGAACTAACCCAACTAAATCCGACCCAACCCAAAAAAATGTCTGGCTCTTTAGGTCCAACCAACACAACAGACCCATAATACGACCTTTGCATTTTTTCAGGAAAAAAACAGACGTCAAGTCAAGACAACTGCATCACAGACTCGGACCGAGTAACAGTTTCTCTGGACTCTGGGTATCTAACCTGTTGTCTAAACACTGCAGGGAGAAGAAAGCTTCGAAACAGAAGCCAAAAACCTGTAAAGTTTCTTTCTTTCTTATAGAGAGACGAGAATGGGTGGAGAGAGGAAGAAGTTTTTGTTGGGTTTGTTTGTGGCAATGATTTTGGGAATCGCCGTTTATTTCAGGCTTTGGACAATTGATTATGCCATCTCTTCTGATGACACAGAATTGTTAAGGTTCTCTTTTTGTGTCAATTTGAAAGTTTATAATGTGTAGTAATGCATTTTGTTTTGTTTGATTGTGAATTGTTGACAAGGTACTGTATCCTTTCTTAAAAAATCTATGAATTTAATGATCAAGATTGCATCTTTTTTTTTTGTCTGATTTGGTTGATTCTGTGAATGGGTCTTTTCCCATTTCATCAAATGTGAAGAATTTTGTGCAAGTCTATGTTCGTAGAGGGTCGTAGTTTGCTAAAAATTCTGGACTTGGTTTTTCTTCATTAATGCTTTGTGTTTTAGTTTTTTCATGATTGGCTGAAATTCTTGTGCTTTATCTGGCTTTATAATCGTATTAATCTGCTTGTGAATATAACTCTGCAGAAGACAGTTTGATCTCGCCAATAGGGATGCCATGGATGAGTCTGCCGAGTGGAGGATGAAATACGATGAAGAGGTTGAGAGAGCCGCCAAATGTGACAAGGAATTGATCGAGGTCTGCACGTTGTCAATCAAATTTACATTATTTAGTCTAAGATCCCTATAATTCCAGCTTATCAATTATCATTTTGTTGTTGTAATTGGGAATTACGCTTCACTCTTACTGCTACCCGGTGTGCTGGTTCTGCAGTTATGATAAATCTGCATTGCCATTTCTGTGATTATAGTCAAGTAGTGGAGATCTATGACTTACTTGTACACATAGTAAACCCAATCTTTTGTCTCTCAACTGTCACTTCAAGTTTCTTAGTTTACTTGGAAAATTTTCTAGTTGAGAAAATGTAGAATTCGCTTATTTGTTTAATTGTTGGATACCGGATTCTTACTCCATTTACTTAAGTAAGTTCATCTTCTACATTCTTTAGTGGTATATTCCTCATCTTTGAGACTTAAGCAATTGCTAATGAAGTTTATTCAAAAGGAGTGCTATATGTTGCTTGGTGAGAAATTTAACTAGACCTCAGTTTTAGAGAAGCATCTAATCACATGTATTGCAGTTCTATTATTTTCAATCTGTTATTTTCCGAGCCATTTTCTCACAGATCGAAGCAATCATCACTTATGTTGTATCATTTTAGTCGAATTGGAAAATAAGAATATATTGGAACATGAAGACTAATTGTCTATCAAATAGGTAGGAGCAATGTATTTGGTACCAGTCTCAGTTTGTGGTGGCGATAGTTTTCATGATGTTAGATATATTGACTTTTGGACGGAGAGAATGCTGAGTTTATGGTATGCATGTTCAGTTTTATTTATGTGCTGTTGGTTACTCAAGTAATGACACACATTTGGCTACTCAAGTATATTCT
>CAODLS011071585.1:0-17508 GCA_948243855.1 Flueggea neowawraea | reverse complement strand
TGCGAGCAAACCACGGTCGAATCATCGACGGGAGTACCCGGCTGTTTCGCACTTTAGATGCCAAAAGTGATCTGTGCAGGACTTGGGGTCAGAAGGCTGAGCCTCGCTCTCTCCCAGTGGAGAGCTCTCTCTCTCTCTCTCGATTTTGGAGGTGGTGGAGTGAATGGAGGAAAGAAAGAAGCAAAACTCCTTATATAGGCCCTCAAATGGGCTAACGGGCCTAATAAGCCTATTTTATTCCTAACTCAATTGGGCTTATCAATTGGCCTCGATTCATCGTCTCGGTTCATACCTTGACTAACTGAGTTTGCTTCTCCTCAATTGGGCATTCCAATTGGTCTCGGCCCACGGTCTTGGTTCACACCTGGACCGATCGAGTTCGGTTCTCCCGTCATGGGCGAACCGCTTTTTCCACTATCTCCCACTCGCACATGACATAACCATAACTTGTTATGGATCATAATAGGACTAATATCAATCATGATTAAGATCCCGTGTCATACAGGCAAATAGACCGCGCGATCAGCAAACGATGAGAGCGTAATTGCTATATACCTGTTAGGGTTATATAACATCTCATATCTTAATCCTGCTAGAAGACGTCTTTTGAAGACCAGCTCCATTCTGCCAAAGTGTATGCAATAACAACACAAACTACTGGAACGTATGCCTTCCCCTAGTTCGTAACCATATAATTGCTGCTTTCGAACTTCTCGATCACACGAAAGCTTTTCTCAAAGTTCACAAATCATGTAACACGCTACATGAGAGTCGATTAAGCAAACTTATGAGACTTGTGCAAATGCATCTAGAAACAAACTTCCCCTCTTACACTAGACAATCCATATAGCCAAGTTTACTTGCCTAGCTTGACACGCTTAGTCGAATCAATCATGACCATTAACGGTAAGTTAAAGTAGCAAAACTCAACTACGCGTTTTGAATGTGTTAAGGGTTCTAAGGGTAGGTAATACCGAGAACCACATATTCATAGTAGGGTCTCACACTAGAAAAATGAGATTTTTTTTATGAATTTTTTCCACCCCCATGGTTGTGTATATAACACACATGATATGATTATGTGTTGTGGTGTTCTTTCTCTCCATTGGAGGAGCGCATGTTTATACAACAATGTCAACACCACACGGAATTTTCGGTTACGATGTATCTCAATATCTAACCTTAATTCATACCTTAACAGAATTACTTCTGGTTTTAAGACATAATATGCTAAAAATCACTCTATTTTAACATCTGATAGTTTCATGATCGGCATAGGAATTTTTCCTATTGCGTATGTATCTTTTCATATGACTTTTCTTTCCTATTTACAATGGACTCACCACTATAAAATGTAAGACGATATCTTGATTATTAACGTGCTCTCGATTTCTCTCTACGTTCAAAATCAGCCTCATCTTAGTTCTTCCTCAATGGACTAGGAAAACTAAGGTAAACACTCGTGTGAGTGGGTTACTTCTCTGTCCAACATGCTTTCACACTTAACGCTATAGCAAATGTCAACTCTCAACATTTGTGCTACAACAAATGTCAACTATCAACATTTGTGCTCGTGTATTGCCCACAACGATCTTATTAAATATCATGTTTTAAGGGATTATACATTTCATATGTCATGCGGGTCTTAAGGAACTTATTCCTTGTATGTTTTTATTAACAGATCTTATGATCACGTCTCGCATGAAATTACATTTCCAAGCTCACTTCTCATTGTGAAATTTGTACTCAAATTCACTTGTCCTTGTGCAACCAAATGTAAATGATACTTGATCTTGATTTGTTTAAACTTATAATAGATCTTCTCGATCCTTGAGCAAATGGAGTCGGCTGCCACTAAGGACTGTCGTGGGTTCTTTAAGTGGTTAGTGCTAAGTGGATCACTCCACTTTATAGCCAACATTCCTATTGCACTGTAGCTAATGAAGCTATGGTCTCAGCTTCTTTTGCCACACTTATATGTGTTCCTCATTATTACATAGGGTGATTTTTCAACTAAGCCAGAACACATAATCAGATATGGAGTCTCTTATAGTCCACATCATCATATGGAATAGCAACTGTGTCTCATTTTATCGTAAGTCTTTACGATAACACATTATCTTGCAGTACATCTAAAACATCCAAGTATCTCATTCATTGCTTTCCAACAATCTTCTTACGTGTTGGATCAATATTTGTTAGCTAACTTGACTGCATAGCAAACTCTAGGCATTGTACATACCTAGGTATTACTACAAGACATGGTCTTGTAATCAACACATGTAATCTTTATTAAACTATAAAAGACATTCACATGACATTCGTATGAAGAACATTCCTTACATGTTCTTCCTTTCTCTTTCTCATGGGTTTATGGACGCATGCACTTGCTAAGAGACTTGCTCTTAGTCACGAAGTTTCTATGAGTTATGCATTTCTGCATCTTGAGTGTTCAAGTACTTTGTTGATCCATCTCACTTGAAGAGGTACAACAATTCACTCGAAAGATCTCTTCGAGTTTGACCCCAAGATCAACCCATATTAGTAATCTCAAAGTTGGATCTTGACCAATCTTTGGAGTCATTCAAGTATCCTAGACCAATTCTAGCTACAAGTGTGATGTTCACACAATATTAGAATGACAAGATTTACCTTGGTTTTATCACAATATATATGAGTATACCCTTCTCTCGAAGATTGTCTAAGATCATACCTTAAACTATAAAACCATAAGGATAAACCATATAGGTTTCTTCTCCAATTCTCAATTGAGAAAATGAGTCTCTACATCCATTAATGTAGGTCGAGGTATAGACTATCCCAAATGGTAAATTCTATTTGGTAAATGGAAATCTCTCAATAAGTTGGACTTTCCAATCTCATTGACTAAATTCCCTTTACGCGATTATCGATGTCTTTCTCGATCTATCGCTCATGTATCCATTTATCTCTAATGTGTGCTCGCCCTTTGGATAGATTAACCGGTACTCAAGCACGATTTAATCTCTCAAATGTCATTTACACTACCATTACTTTAATCCATATTAATTTTACTGGGATAAGTGAACCTCTAACATATTTATAGGTTCATCCTTAACTTGTGGGGTTACTAAAAAGATCACGATCGATTCATTTATTGAACAAATGTCGTCATGAGACTTTATCCCTTTTAGACTTATGCATTTTCAAAAAATGGTCCCACTAGATTCAAGCTCCATATAAGAACTCCCACTAGGATCAAGTTCTCTACTTTCACTGGAAAATAGAAATTTTGCTCCCACTAAAGTCAGGATCAGAAACATCCGCACACACTTGAGGTACATGGGATAAAAGTTATTCCGAGACTTTTTGATGCATCACTTTCAGAGGAAGAGACAACAATCGCTCGGATTGATCTCTTGAGATTGTATACTCAAGGTTGTAATTTACATTACCCTCTCTTAAGTTTATCTCAAAATTGTAATTTACATTATCCTCTCTTGAGATTTTAAACTTAAGGTTGTAATTCTCCTACTCGGATGGAGTGATCCTGAGGGTCTTAGTTCCTAAATGTCAAGTAAAGTGAAATCATTTCCACTTTATCCCAGTTAAGAAATATATTCCCTAGGAATGTGACTTCTTATAACTCGTTATTATGCCAATTTTTATTGTTTCATGATGAATGTGTCATTTTTACACAGCTAGGTATCTCAAACCTTAAGTCTCTTTGTCGTTATTAACAAAGGAATTGTGGACATTGTTTATACTTCTCCTGGTTTCAAGTGGTTTAGGTCATGCACTCAAACAATCCGCAACCCATGAGATATATAGGTAACGAACTTAGAGGCATATGGATTTTTTTTAATATTTTGGCATTTGACATCGTAGTTCTATCCATATTGAGGAGATTTTCATTTCTCCTCTCCGTTATGTGAATTATTCGCGAAGTGTAGGAACAAATACCATATGTCAAATTCCCCTTCATCACACAAATCTTTGGTCTCACCATGTAGATGTTCACAACCTTAGTTGATCCACCAAGCTTTATTTGATTCTCATCTTGACTTATAATAAGTAAGAACTAACTAGACCATTCTTACTTATGAGAAATCAAATAGATGTAACTATGCCTTCCATAGGAATATATCCAAAAGTGAAGAAATAGTAGGCCCTAACCTTGCCCTCTCATTCTTTTTATTGCAAGCATCAAAAGTGGATTAATAGCAATGGGTATTTAGCTCGAAGTGCCTCTTAAAATGGTATTCTCTCTAGTTTTTCCTCTTTACAATGCTCTTAATTAGACAATCTAAATTTTCCACTTGAGCTAATCGATGTACTAGATTTTGTCAATGTGGTTGAGTTGTGTGCATTAACTTCACATAATCTGTCATGACTAGGTGAAGTAGCAACGAATGGAAGCTAGGTCCTTCAATAGTTAGGTTCTTTACCTTAATTAAGAAACCAATTTTAGTGCCAAAGTAGTCCCCTACCTAAACATGATCTAATAAATCCTGTTATTGTTATAACAAAAATTGAGGGCAAACTTCAATATGGTCACGACATAATTTATTTCAAGAAAGGGTTTTGGCTCTTGTACAAAGCTAATTTGCATATGCCAAATGCTTGAACGCCCACTTTTGAATTATTCCTTGCATGCTCAACTTGTTCCTTCCTTGAACTAGTTGGAATTCAATGAGGTCACTTTAAAACTTCATTGTGGGGATCCTTAACATTGAACAAATCGTCATCCAATGAAGAAATTCAAGTAAAAACATTAAACAAGGTAACTCTTCTCATTTGCGTGAGTTTCAGCAACATACCCTCAAAGGTGCACCGTCTCACATATGGTGCACCTTTGATAGTTAACATTTTACCCGCAAAATGTCGCCATTGTTCATGTTCAAGGTTTTTCTCAAAATTTTGTCTATTCTCCACTTCTTAAGGACTTAGGTTCTTAAACCTTTTTCCTTACCTTTGTATTGGAATTTATCAAATAGAATAAAACAACATCAAAATTCCTCACGATCTCATGTTTAATATAAATGTGAGTTAGGTGCAACGTGATTTGCTCCTAACTTCTAGGCAAGAAGTGGATAACAACTTTGGACCTCATCCTTAATCAATCTATGATCAATATCACTAGCTCTCTAACCATATAATTCTTTTTCCTTTACTCATATGATTAGGACATTTGTAACAAGTATTAGTGTCAACGGTCAAATACCACGAGCTCTAGTTAGTGTTGCACCAACTAACTGCTCCTTAAATACAACTTTCAAATAAATCACATTTCGATACTTGCAAAAATATCCAAGTGAATACATCATCCTTTGCACTTACAAGATGATGGATGTATTGGAATTTTCTCACTTCCATGTCCCACATACAATTTGGTATAAAATTTGCTGAGTGGTACACTACCTTTCCTTTAATTCGGTCATAATCAAGTTCTCGTATGGCTCGGCATCAATCGACTTTACAAGCAGTGAATATCACAAATATATATAAACTTGACAAACAATAAGACATAATTGCACACAAGTAATTCATAGCAATGCACATATATTTACTATCCAACTAAAATTAAACTAGCATAGACTCTTATTAAGCTTTTAATCAAAATGTACAATAGGTGCACATTTACCATCTCCGTCTTAACAATTAACCATACTATATTTAATTTTATAGACATTAAATAATGACTTTTTAGATTCACTTTTAAAGTCCACATAACTTAAGGGAATCCATGTTGGCCATCTCAATTATTAAGGCAAACTCAATAATTGGATAATATATTCAATGTATAAAATATTGCATCTCAAATTAAGGCAAATCAACAAGATAATAAGACAAAATAATAAATGGAATAAACATCATTTATTGAACCAACATGCAATCCAAACAATCAGTCTCAATGTTAATACTCGTACATCAACATTGGTCAGCATTAACACACAAATAATGCTAATAGATATCTCTAATATAATACTACCCAAATATAGTATCAAACATATGTCTATCAATTGGATACACAATGGATCATTATCCAACGTGTTGAATATAATTCATAACTGGTCATACCAACTTTTCGAGAATTCTATAAATCATACAACCTTAAAGTGAATCTCTCACTTCTCATGATTCCTCTCCGCGATCATGGTTTAATATTTGATATACCAATTTTAATAAGTTTTTGCTTTCTAGAATCTCTAATTATCTTTCTACGATCCTTACGAGATCATGTTTTCATGATATTCTAATATGAACCAATGGTTTGACCAATACCGGTGATGATAATCATATTCTTGTATGAAGTAACCAAACCTTCATCATCTTTGCACATTTAATGCAAGATGAATTCTTTCCTTTATGACCACCACCATCGCAACATACTCGCTTTGGAATTCGTGTAAATTCTTTCTTAATTAGCACCAAGTTTGATGCAATATGGTTTTACCCCATTCATTTATTTGTAATAAATTACAAATAAAACGGGTATATATATACTTGCGTATTTCATAAATAATTGAAATATCATTCCAATATCTAAATGAGAACCTTATTAGCATGTTTTTAAAATAATTATTTTGAAAACCAATTTCCAAAATAATTCTCAGTAGAAAATACATTTTTCACAATTTTTAATACACCAAAAATTTGAGAAAAATAGTTCTGGAACTCAAACAATTGTGAAAAATACCTTATTAGAAGTTTCAGAAAAATCCAAAATTTAATTCTATCAAAAATACCAAAAATTTTGGAGGTCGAGACACGTGGCACGCGCTAACACACGAATATTGGAAGTTTTCGGCGCCGTAACGTGCGACAAACGCCCCACACCCACACGCAACAATCTCCTGCCACGTGGCAGCTTCACGCCCTGCCACGTGTTGTCGTTGCCGCAAGCTACAACGTGTCGGTGTCACATCGTGCCTCGTGTCTACATCTCACTTGTCCATGTGTTGCCTTCACATGCCGTCACCAGTCAGCGTCACATGATGCAACGTGTTTGCTTATCATTGATCCACGTGAGAAACAAGTGTCATTTATTGAGTGGCACACGTCGTGTACACATGTCATTTGGTTAGTGGTTTATGTCTCGGTCAACATTGACTGAGTCTCTGCCAAGTTTCTTGTTTCTGAGCTATCCTTATGGGCTAATCACAGCTCGCCACATTGCCCTAATGGATAAGCTGAACAAATTCATTTGTATTGCCTCACTTAGTATTTTTCGATCTTCGCTGATTTAACGACCTTCTTGATGGAATTTCAGAGTGAAACTTGAGCAGGTTGTGTTTTCAAAAGTCCCTTATCTCAAATATTTTGTCAGAATTTCAAAAATCCAACTTTCAATTTTTTTGCTCTGGACGGAGTTGAAACAAAAAACGACGTTCGGGATAGAAAGTTGAATACCATAAAAATACAGGCATCCCAGACAGAGACCAACATGAATTTACAATCACAACGTGTAAACTCATGTTGGCTCTGATACTAATGAAGAAATCACATACCATTTTAACAAATAAACATTATAATTAATAGGTTTGACTTACTAACTTCAATTCTAAGGGAAGCCAGCAACGGAACATGACCAGGATCTGATGTTGGTCTCACGAGCAAACTGTTGTCAGGTTATCTACAGGAGTGCCCGGTTGTTTCGCAGTATAGATGTCACACGGATCTATGCAAGACACTGTGGGGTCAAGAGGCATTGACCTCTCTCTCTCCCCCCTTGAGAGAATTTCTCTCTCCTCTCTTTTTTAATGTGTTGGTTGGAATGAAGAAGAAGAAGAAGAAGAAGAAGAAGAAGAAGAAGAAGAAGAAGAAGAAGAAGAAAAAAGAAGAAGAAGAAAAAGAAGAAGAAGAAGAAGTCTTATTTTATAGCCACCAAATAGGCTCGTGGGCCTAACGAGCCTTACCTGCCCATTTCATTCCCAACTCAATCGATCTTCCCAATTGGTCTCGGTTCATTGTCCTAGTTCACACCTTGACTAACTGAGTTTGGTTCTCCTCAATTGGACTTTCAAATTGGTCTCGGTCCACGGTCTCAGTTCATACCTTGACTGACCGAATTTGGTTTACTCATCATGGGCGAACCGGTTTTTCCAACATAGAGAGAGAAAGAGAGGATAGTTTCTTTTCCAAGACGATCTCCTTATTAATAATTAATAGTTAATATTTAATGATAATTTAAAAAGAATTTAAAAATAAAAAATATAAAAAAAATAATAATAATTAACAATTCCAAAATAATAATTAGATTTGAAAGGAAATTGATGTAAAAAAATAAAGATTTAAAAAAACGACAACAAATTGAAAATCAATTACTATTTTTTAATTATCATTTGATATTCATTTTGTATTCAAATATTATTTAGTTGGTATTCTATTCAAAATATATTAACTAGTGCTAACTTTGAATGCTCTATACATGAATTTTCATTTTTAGTTTCTAATTGACTTCCAATCTTTTGGATTTGAGATAATTTCCGATCAATATCCAATCAGCTCCATGAAATGTTATTATTTTGGTTTCTATTAAAATTCAGGGAATGTTATTTTTGTATGCAACAATATTCGACAAATTTATATAATTTTATTCCGTTATCCAAATAGTATTCAAACAGTTTTCAAATAGTATCCAATACTTTTAATAGTGGGAGGGTGAAATACATACACCCACATACCGTCAAGAGCTTGTGAAAGACATGCGTCCGCACAATAAATTCAAAAAATGCGTTCAAACGTGTGTGATTTCTGAATTTTGGATTGCACGAATATAAAAAACTTTTTGGACAATATATTTATAATGTTTTAGAAAGTTAAAAATAGTAAAATTTTTCCTGTCTTAACAAAGTAATTCTTGAAAATCTATATAAACAACAGTAAACTGAGTCAATACAACAAAATTTGGTGCGGAGGAGTTGATTGATGTTGAGAGCAAGATCCGAATTTTGGTGCGGAGGAGTTGGTGAGTTGGGTTTGTCCGAAGTGATAAGCATTTTGGAGGAAAGTGGGTATTCTGCTGGTTGTTGATCCTCTTTGGGTCTAACAATGAGTTCCAAAAACCCGTCATCTTGTGCTATTTGAAGACAATACTTGAGATAATCTTGCGTTCTCTCCATTCTCTTCCTGTACATAATCCTCAACTCCTTTTGTTTCAGAATTTCTCTCTCAAGGTCTGCCACCTTCTCAATCCAAGCATAAGCTTATCAGCCTTGACATCAAAGCATATGAATTATATATATTGGTTTCGTGTAACAAAATTAGTGAACCAACGTATGTTAGTAGCACTGTGATTTCATTGAAAACATCAATTATTATTATTTAAATAATTTAAGGAAAAATTAATGTACTACACTTATAAAAGAAAGGTAAAATTAGATCATATAAAAAGGTACATATAGAAGCATAATTGTGGAATATCATTAAAATAATATATGATTATACGTGATATAAATACAACAAAAATAAAATTTATATCAATTATTTCGTATCATAATGGTAGACTATGTAATCGTATTAGTATCTCGGAAATTGTCAGTCCTATGTATATTTACAAATATTGAGAAAATGACGGCTCCAGCACATTTTGAATACCATAATTTCGTCTGTCTCCTCCCTCAATATTAGTTTTTTCATTCGGTTCTACATTTTCTACGCTTGGCCCATCATCTTCTACCTCCAATCCACTTCCAATTTTATGGTTGGGCTATGGCTCAACTGTAATGGTCATGCATTTTTTAATGGCACAACCTTTATATTGTCCAACTTTATGTTTTGCATTTCTTATTTTTTGCCTTTTTTTGTTTAGTTATTTTTTCCTATTTTATCTAATAAATAATTTTTTTGCAAGCCTACTTGAACTAATTATTCTCTATTAAATTCATTTTTTTCATTTTTATTTTATTTTTTTATTTGTTGATTTATTATTTTATATTTTTTTATTTTTTAATAAATAAATGATAACTAGTTCGCATTTTAAAAAAGTTAAAATAAAACCAAAAAATATTATTGGTACAAACAAAATAAAAAATGAGTATACACAAAATCAAGTCAGAAAAGGTTAATTTCTTTAACTAAAAATTAAATGAAAAATTGAAAAACAAAAAAAAACATTTAGAAACTAGAACAAACAACAAAAAACTACCCAGTCTATACTATTAAAAACAAAAAAAATTCAACACATAAAAATAAAAGAAAAAGAGTTAATCTACAAAAAAGAAAAAAATATTGAAATTGAAATAAAAAAATGATATTTTCTTCTTTCTACTTACCAAAGTGAAAGAACAGGATTTTTAACAGCATATTTTTTAAAATAGTTATTTATAGTCTAAACTAACAATATTCTTATATGCTTTTAACATCATATTTTTTTAAAATAGTTTCAAGATGAAAAAACAAATTTTTTTAGACTACGTATGTATTTAATGCAGTTTAAAAAGCATATGTATTAAAATATTTTTCCCAAAAAGTAACTAATCTACTCTCACATACTTTTAAATGGGAAAAAAAATTCCTCCAAAATAAAAATTATTTTAAATGTTAAACAAATATCTTATAATTTTATTATTTGTTTTGGTTACTTGTCAACAATGATTATGTAATAAATAGTGAAAAATTACTATCATGCTAACAATGGCTTTTTCTAAATTTTTATTAAATAGTCTTTTAGCTTTATTCTATATTAATTTCATAAGATTCATAATTTACTTCTCACTTTGGCAAGTAGAAAGAAAAAAAATAAAATTTTTACCCAATGGAATTTGTGTCAATATATCGATTGATATTATGATTGTTTTCTGGTTTCTTTTTTGTTTAATTTTTTTAGTTGATTAGTAATTGTTTTTTTTTTGTTTTCTGGTTGTTTTCAGTTGATTTATGGTTGATTTTTTTGTTTAATTTGCTTAGTTGGTTAGTAGTTATTTTTGGTTGTTTCCGGTTGATTTATGGTTAATTTTTTTTGCTTAATTTGCTTAGTTGGTCAGTGGTTATTTATCGATTGATTTTTGTTTTTTTTTTGTTTCTTAATTTGCTTTAATTGGTCAATAGTTATTTTTCAGTTGATTCTTGGTTATTTTCTGGTTATTTCTTTCTTAATTTACTTTAGTTGGTCAATGGTTTTTTTTGTTGATTTTTAAATTTTTTTGTTTATTTTTTCTTAATTTGCTTTAGTTGATCAGTGGTTGTTTTCTAGTTGATTTCTGATTTTTTTTTTGAATGATTTCTAGCTATTTTTTGGTTATTTTTTGCTAAATTTATTTTAGTTAGTCAGTTATTATTTTTCGGTTGATTTCTAGTTGTTTTCTGGTTGATGTTTTACTTAATTTGCTCTAGTTGGTCAGTTGTTTTTTTTAGTTGATTTCTAGTTCTTTTTTTTATTGATTTTTTTCTTAATTTGTTTTAGTTGGTCAATTGTTATTTTTTGGTTGATTTCTGTTTTTTTAGTTATTTTTTTCTTAATTTGTTTTAATTAGTTAGTGGTTATTTTCTATTGATTTTTGGTTTTTTGTGGATTGGCTTTTTACTTAATTTTCTTTAGTTGGTTAGTGGTTGTTTTTCAATTGACTTTTTTTTTTTACTTAATTTATTTTAGTTGGTTAGTGGTTATTTTTCAATTGATTTTTGGTTGTTTTCTGATTATTTTTTGCTTAATTTGCTTTACTTGGTTAGTTGTTGTTTTTTGGTTGATTTTTTTTATTAATTTGCTTTAGTTGGTTAACACTAGTGTACTGTTAAAACAAACTTTAAAAAAATCCTAGCTAATTAGAAGGTCAAACCAAAACCCTAACCAAGCTGGTTATCAACCCAATTGACAATTGTTTGATTAAATACTAATTAATTCTAGTTCGGGTTTCACCTATGATTCGGCATAGACGGATTCGTTTTCTAACACAAACTAAAATAAACTTAAAGAAAATATATATTGTAGAAAAGATATTTATTGAACTTAAAAATAATCAAGTAGCAATATACTTTTATGAGAAACTGATATAATTTTCTTTTTACAAACACACATATAATCTAAGTGAATAAACTTGAAAAAATAAGAGAGATTATAGAAAATATGTTCATTGAACTCAAAAGAAAAATCAAGAAGCAGCACAATTTAATGATAAAGTGATCTAGAAAACTTCTTACAAACTAAAAATATAATATGTAAATTTAAAAACAGAAAAATAAACCAAACATTAAAGTAAAATAAACTTGAAAAGAAAAGATTACAAAAAAGATACTGCTTGAAATAAAAACATTAATAAGTGACAATATATATCCAGATCTCATTTGCCTTTTCATATAGTTAGATTTATGTTTTAACAAGAATTAGAAAAATATTCAATAATTCCTTTTGTTTGGTAATTTTAATAAAAAATTATTTAATGGTACGACATTAGAAAAATTGGGATTTGGGTGGTATGGTTTTTATTAACAAATAAAGTGGCGAAACGCTTGATATGAATACTGGTGTGAGATGGGCTACTTTGTTGGAAATTGAATTTCTATTGTTACAAGATATACAATTCAAGTGGCAGCGTACAAAATTCAAGCGGTAACAGACGCATGAGTTTTTCAAATTGAGAAGTATTTCTATAATTTTACAATTAAATATGTATTTGTTTTTAATTAGCCAGACAAATGTTATTAAATGAATAACTAATATTTAGGGAAAATATTTAAAAACTATTAATAAACTGTCATCACATAATAGGATTAAATCTGAATCCTTTAATCTTCATTATAATAGGTTAGATATGATTTTTTGCTATAAATATATGCAGTGACAAATACAAAATAAATTATAATTTTTTAATTTAAATTAAAAAAAAGAGTTGGATGAAATCAAGTGGAGATGGAAAAAAAATTGTGGGTGTAAACATGTGAGGAGATAAAATTGTAAACACGTGTGGTGATGAAGGAGTAAATATCATGATCAAGAAAATGAGCAAAAATTATGAGTGTCAATGTGTCGGTTTAAAAATAAAAACATATTAATAAACAAAAAAAAATGTAAACACGTGGGCTTGATTTCCAGTCCAAACTCTTTCATTGACTTAACTTTTATAGGACTGTGCAGTACAAAATGTGGTATTTGACGAATGTGCTTTTAGTTGAACCAATGAAAATCAAATCACTGGCGCTAGGCCTGTAATGTTGGTTTTGAAATGAAGTGCAGTTTTACAAGTCCAAGCAGAGTTGAGATTTTGGGCACCCTTGAATCAATTTTTCCATAAATGGGTCATTGTACATAGAAAGGGCTATAACGAGGAAAAATTAGCATAAAAACCAATAACAAAAGAATAAATGAAGAATCGTTGATATATAGTATTGGTACATCTTAATTTTGACTATCACCGTTATTTTTTTAACAGGCCAGGGGAATAGCTTAAAATTGAAATAATGGATGCACTAAAAATAATCCAAATTGTCAAATACTGTTGAGCGATTTTTCGAATTGTCAACTTGTCTTTGCAAAAGGATCAGCGAACCATGCGACTCATTTACTTGCCCAGGCTAGCGGTTCCAGAATTGGTTGCAGCTCAATTCGATGTATCGAGTCTATCACACAATGAAATTAACCAAGTTTGCTTCAAAAGAAAAATGATAATAATCCAAGAAAAGCTACATGACCCAATAACTTTCTCACCCAACACAGATTATACTTCCTTTTTCTCTCTCTTTCACTCTTGACACTCTCTCTCCCGTCGTCTCTACCCTCGACTGCGATCGGCGTCGCCATCCTCCTCGTCCTCTCTTCGCAATGGCGGATCGGCCGGCGTACCCCTGTACCCCCACCCCCTTCGCCCCCAACTTTATATTACCGACCCTATCTTCTTCCAATATGACCACTGAGGCGCCATCGATCTACCTCTGTGCTAGTGAGCACCAAATCGAAGGTAATGTAATCAATTGCTTCTACTTCTTCTTTGTTTATTTCTCGATTGAAGTTTACGTTTCTAGGGTTTCGTCTGATCGGAATCGAACAAATTTTTTGAATGACCTGTTTTTGTTGCTGATTAGTTTTTATCAAGGGTTTTTTGTAATTTTTAGAAGGGTTTTTGGTCATTAATTATCGGTCGTGTTTGTGGCTTCTTAGGTGTTCGATCGGATGGTCTCGATGTCTTCGCCTTCGCTGCCGTTTTGGATGGCCATGGTGGCTTCTCTTCTGTAAAATTCCTCAAGTACATATCCTTATTCCTGGTATTTTTTTTTAATTTTGTTTTTGCTTTTTGGTGCATTAACGGAAAATAAATAGCAAAAAATTAATCTTGTGACAAGGATGAGTTGTATAAGGAGTGTGTAGCGGGTTTGCAAGGCGGAAGGCTATTGAGTGGGAAGGATTTTAATTCAATTAGAAAGGTTTTAAAAGAGGCTTTCGAGAAAGTTGATGCAAAATTGCTGGATTGGTAAGTTGGCGTATATGTGTTGTGGATAATAAGTATAAAATGGTCTATGTTTAGTTTAATTTTGTTTTAGATGGTATTTCATTTTGTGAAGGTTTGAGATGAATAATGAGGAAGACGAATCTGGGCAACTGCAACTGCTGTTTTTGTTGGGAATGATATGATGATCATTTCACATATTGGTGACTCTTGGATCCTCCAATCCAAGAATCTTATTTGCTCATTTAAATGCTATAGCTTTTCTTTCAAATTTCAAGAATTTTTTTTTTTAAATCTAATATAATAATGATCTACCTTTTGGGTTCAGATGCTGATGTTAGGAATAGCTGTTACATAATGTTCATGTTCTCTGAGAGCATAATTGGCTGCAGGTCCTCTCTCATTCTGGAAAAGCAGAGGTATTGACTGATTCTCATTGGCCATATGGAAGCAACAGAACTTCTCTTCAGGAAATTAGAAGAATCAGAGAAGCAGGTGGATGGGAATGATTGCAGCAATGGAAGTGATGGTAAGTACGCCAGTAATTTTGATTTAGATTATGGGAATGTTCTAAATTTGCAGTTGCTTGATCCTAGTATGTGTCTGACTCAATTGTATAAGTACGCCAGTAATTTTGACTTAGATTATGGGAATGATTGCAGCAATGGAAGTGATGGTAAATGTAATTTCATTATGAAGTTCATGACTTTTTTGTTTAACTCGTTAAGTTAGCCTAATAATGTTTGCTGGTGATTAATCTTCACTGCAGAAAGTATCTGAGAGTATAGATGTATGTGTGGAAGGATTTGGATGGTTGAGGGAGCATAACCATTTTTTTTTTTCTCCGTTCAGGCTTCAGCAGCAATCCTCTTATTTGGAAATTGATGCAAGACAAATGCTTGAATTATTTAAATGAATTTTTTTTTCTAAAGCCATTTTTTATTGTTTGTTGTTCTATTGGGGAATACATTTAGTTTTAAACATATTAATAATTTTGTTGTACTTCTATTTATTAATTTTATACATTGAATTCTTATTAATACTATAATTTTTTTTTGTTGAATGGACAATTTTTATTTTTGATTTATTTTTAATTGAGTTAACAAATGAACAAGTAATTGTTAGAGATAATTTGGAGTAAATTGTGAAAATTATTAATGGTTATCTTAATAAAATTTTTACAAGTTTAATTTTAATTCTAATTTACTTGTATTTTATTTCAATTTGTAAAAGAAAATCCAAATTATTTTTGACTTGCCACTAATTGGATATTTCTATTTATGTATCATCGAAATTTAGTGCAATTATCAAAATGAAAATGTTTTATAAATAGTAAGTTAATTATTTGACTAAAAAAATTCTCTTGTTAAAATTGTTGAAAAATCAAAGTTGAAAAATTGAGTTTATCAATGGCGTCAGTGGGTGAAAAATTTAATTATATTTTTACAATATCATCAAAGAAATGTTTTATATACTAAATTAATTCATATTTAATCAATTTTTTTGAAAAAGATGACACGTTTTATTGTATAAATTTGTAAAATGTGACATTATCTTTAATGATTTCGAAATCATCTAAATTGTATAATAACATTAAAATAAGTAACAACTATAAGTAATATGCAAAATCAAAATGTGTAACAAGTTGTAAATTTGCATACACCACATTAAAAATACCAAAAATATTGACAACATGCGCTTTTTCCCTTTTAATATATCGATACATATATTCTCTTCCACTGTTTAAATATATCATTAATTATACGAAAAATTTTATTCGTTTCCAAAATTATATTAAACCATTAAATAAAAGTAACAAATTTATAAATTACATATAAGTACTAAACAAAAACACAAAAAAATTATAAATAAGTTACATATTTTTTCATTATTTGTCAGTTTATATTCATGTCATTTTTCGTCTTCAATATGTCATTCGACCATAACATGATGTTACTTTATTGAAGAAAAATAACAAAATTTGTAAATCACATAAAAGTACTATAAAAACACAAAAAATTATAAATAAGTTACATATTTTTTCATTATTTGTCATTTTACAAAATTGTCATTTTTCGTACATAATGTCATTCTTTCATCACACTATAATACTTTATTGAGGAAAAATAACAAATCTGTAAATCACATAAAAGTACTATAAAAACACAAAATGTTGTAAATAAGTTACATATTTTTTCATTATTTGTCATTTTATAAAATTGTCACTTTTCGTATATGATATGTCATTCTTTCATCACACTATAATACTTTATTGAGGAAAAATAACAAATCCGTAAATCATATAAAAGTACTATAAAAACACAAAAGGTTGTAAATAAGTTACATATTTTTGCATTACTTTTCATTTTACAAAATTGTCACTTTTCATATATAATTTGTCATTCTTTCCCCACATTATGTTACTTTATTGAGAAAAAATAAAAAATTTGTAAATCATATAAAAATACTATAAAAACATAAAACGTTATAAATAAGTTACATATTTTTTTATTATTTGTAATTTTATATTTATGGTACTTTTCGTCTGAAATATGTCATTCGTTCTTAATATTATGTTACTTTATAAAATGACATAAAATGACCAAAAAATAACAAAAACATTGAAAAAAAATTAGAACGGAAAGTTTTTTACTGACGCTTTATGAATATGTCACTATTTGTCTAAAATATATCATGCTTTATAAAATGACATAAAATGACCAATGAATGAATTAATCGTGACCCTTTTTGCAATCCTGTAGGTAGAGGATGAACTATGAAAGGTTCTCTTATCCCAATGAAATTACAGTGGATTAAAGAAATGAGAATGAAAATGGTATTTGTAAGATCAACCCATGGTTAAATACTGGTTGATTTACCCAAAACATGAAAGCCAATTGGGAATAAGTGGATCAAGATCAAACAAAAGTTCGATAAGAGTATCGATTGTCTTAAAGGGGTTTTTTTAACAAAAGGAGATAGATCTTGTATAGACTTTCTCATCTTGTTGCAAGATTTTCTTCCATACAATAGACTTAGGCCATAAAGGCTAGTCTAGACCTAAAGACTTCTTTTTCTCAATAAAGCATTAGGCAAAGAAAGCCACATGGTTCAACCCACATGTTTCATCGTGCAAGGAAATGAACAT
>CAODLS011071505.1:0-13923 GCA_948243855.1 Flueggea neowawraea | reverse complement strand
AAATAAGAAACAGGATGAAAAAAGCCTCATACTATATATATCAAATATAAAGGGGTAAACAATGTGCTTGGGGCTAGGGCTTACACTAACACTTAGGATATCTGTTTACCCGTAGGGTACCATTTACCCATGGTTTAAATTTAGTTAATCTTAAAAAATAATATATCTCTAATTTAAAACAATAGATTGAAAAAATACACAAGACAATATGAAATATTATATTCACACAACATAATATAAAAGTTATAATTTGCAACTGAATGTAGTTAATGAAATAGTAATGTAATAAGTTATCACTTGATGGAGAATTTATACAAAAATTATAGTCTAAAATGCTATACAAGGACGAATATGAGTAGCATTTACAACATTCTCATTGCAACTTCCAAATTATAGCTTTTAGTTCAAGACTTTTGCTGTGAAGAAAATGTTAAACCAAAATATGTACTAGATGTTATATTTGCGATAGTAATATACCGAAATATGTGAGAGAAATTCCACAACTAATTTGTTGTGAAAATTTTCTTCAAATGTTATTTCCATCTATTAGTTCTATGCTAAAAACCACTTTAAAATCAAAGTATATTGGTATGAATGACTTGATGTATTATTAATTGTATCATATCATGTATATAACTAATAAGATATTTTTGTAATTAATTTTTAATTTCTTTATGCCAATACTATATGAATGAGTTTTACATCCAAAAATTTTGTCCGAAATATTTAAGTTATAATAAGTTCTTTGAATATAAAACTATAATAATAACTTCTCAATAATAACATCTTATCTTAACTATATATAAACTACAATATTTAGCTAAATACATTTATAGTCTCATTCTAGTTTATGTATGTATGTATGTATGTATGTATGTATGTATGTATGTATGGCGGATAAGGGTACGGGTACGATATTCATATATCTATACTCTACCCATATCCGCACAGTAAAATGTGAGTATTACCCGTACTCATACCCATACTCAGTCAAAACGGGTAATACCCGTGTTGACTTGGTACGAGTAGGGTACAAATTGTCATCTCTAATAACACCTAATTGCAATAGTACCTTTATGATTTTTCGTATTTGTTGCACGAGTTAGTATTTTCATTAAATAAAAAGGGCAATTGATGACGGTGTAATGACTATCATTTGAAAAAATGAAGATCACATTATCATACCATCACTGCCACGTCATCAATTGTCAATTTTTGTTAATGGAAATACTAACTCGTGATACGAGTACAAAAAAACACAATTGTTGTACTATTAAGTGCTATTTTCAAAAGATCGAGCCATAAGTGCAGAAACGAACACTTTTTAATATTGTTAAGCCTTCTTTTATCTCTAATAGTGTGAAACACTTTGTCCTTTATATATGCTGATAAAATATAATATAATATAATAAACAGTTTAATCAAGTTTAATAGGTTAGAAAACGCCGCTTGAATAATTTGGTATTTGCAAAATACAAATTCAACGTTCACGACATGAATACATAAACGAGTTTGTGTTGATGTAATATCATTGAATGACTAATGAGTGGTTGATGAACGGATGAAATGGGAGAGTAAGATGAATTAGTGTTTGGTGACGCCAATCTGACATGGGATGTAGCAGCCAAATTCATGAAGTTGAAAAAGGGCGCCCATCATTCTAAAGTAAATAATAAAGATGTTTCAACACCAATTCCACATGTTTTTAGGCCCAAGGTTACTCGTAATTCACCGTTTCTAAAGTCGTTTCGCGACACGTCTGTTCAGCATTTTAATTGTTATTTTATTAAAGTTCTTAGTTTCTAGTCACTCAGTTTTTTCATCTGTAACTCAGGAGTACTTTAAGAGTATTACGAGACGCCTACTTAACTTTCCACTAAACACAATTTTATTTTAATTCCATTGGAGTAAATCTGATCGTTATATTAAAACAATTCAACGGTCAGATTTTGATTTAAAAAAAATTAATGTGTCAAGTGACGAGTCAGTGGGCTCTGTGTCTGCCACATGTAGTCCATCCTCACACAGGAGGACGGGCTACGACATGGAGACGCAGTAATGCGTCCCCATGTAAGTGGCTAGGATCCTAATACTGGATCTTAGCCGTGTTATAACCTGCCTAATGCAACAAAAACGACAACCTTCTCCACAAAGGGTTGGCAATACTATTTTATTCATTATTAGGGATGGAGATAGATAAAGAAGAATGCAACGCTTATCATGAGAAAGATAAAGATAATAAATTGAAAAATGAAGATTACAAGTCCGTTGGTAATTTTTTTTATCGATTAATTGAGAGAACTATGATTAATCAGTTTCATGAGTAATTTTATAGATAACTTTATAATTATTAAATCAAATTCTTTTTTCATTTTAGTTTAAGTTTAATTAATTCTATTTTTGCGTCTTATCAAGGATTACGCCTGGGCATAATTAATTCTTTTTGAAAATCAAATTCTATACTCGCAGTGTTGAAGTTTCTAGGGTTGGAGTTTATAAAAAAAAAAAATAGAATCAAACTCTCTTAACTCATAGTGATGGAATTTCTAGTGTTAGAGTTTATATGAATTCTTTTAGAATCAAACTATTGACTCTTACGATTCGTTTAAAAGTTTAATGAAATATGATATGTTAGTAATTAAAACTTAGTATATGATAGGATATGATATGTTAAAATTAAAAAAATTTATTGTTTGAAAATTTAAAAAAAAATTAATAGAATATGTTATCTAAAACGTCAATTAATAAAAGTAAAATAAGAATATTATATAATAATTTAACTATTATACTCTCTCATAAAATATACAGAAATAATTGTTATATTCAATTATGAAAAAAAAATTGTTTAATCAACCTACTATTTTTGCAACAAAATTAAATATTGTTTATAACTAAACATTGTAATCCTACAGTATAAATCATGCATTAAAAATAAAAAAAAAAAGATCCAATACTTACAAATTAATTGCATATGGTATCTAATCCAAACAAAAAAATTGATGCATACAATTAAAGTTTAAAATTTAATTCTAGTAGTATGTTCTAGTAATATGTTAGGATTGGAAACTTTCCCCAAAACGTTTATTCATCTATGAAGTAAAGCTTTCAACAAGTAGAAAAGAAATCAGGATATAATTAATGTATTTAAGAAAGATACGCATGTAAATTGAATGGCAGCATTACCAATATACTACAATGAGCTTGAATGGAATTTTAATAAATATCATTCTATCTAAAAAAACTAATGTAGCTAAAATTCTTGCTATTGATCTTTAGCCACGCATTGGCATTTCCTTTGTTGTTCAGTGAGTTCCTGCCAATCAATTAAGATGAGTCGATTGGTAAAGTTTACATTTGCTTAATCTCTCTCAAAACCCACTTTTTTATTATCTATGTCACCACATAATACATTGACGAGTTTTTCTCTCCTTTAGATCAACCAAACAGCTTATAGATCAAAGTTTCCATTTTCCTCTAATATTAATCATAAATAAAGCATGGTGAGACAGGATTAATGAAACAGGTACCTCAATCTGCCTTCTAAGGAACTTTACATACTCCACTGCTTCTTCTAGCATATCTGCTGTATTAGTTTGCTGTAAGTAGAGTAGCAACCAACAAAGCCAAAAATTAGTGACCAGAAACAATTTTGTTTTTCAGAAAGATTAGAACATAGAATGTAAAACATCAACAATACAGCAAATCTGTCAGCAAACTAAAAATTTCACCTTACCACACTCCTTTATTCCTATCAATAATAATATAAACTTGATGCAACCAGTACAATAACAGGAAAAAAAAATGAGAATAAGAATATCCCCAACTAGTTTGCCGTACAACTGTTTCGTAATTCATTCATTGACTACACTGGACAAAACAAACACAGATTTATTCAAAACTGAAAGACCAAAGGAAGTAAGTTGTCTACAGATGTTCTAGCATGTTACTTTGCAAAACATATCCATAATGAAATAATTCAAAGTCTTCTCATGTACAACCAAATGTAAAGCGGTAACCAATTACTTGTGAAATATATCCAAGAATGCCATTACAGACAAAGCGGTAACCAAAGGTAAAGTCTCGTCAATATTAGAAGGTAATCACAAAATCATTAATATTTCGTGATAAGGGGAAGGAATAATAGAGCCTGGGAGAATTCCCTGCTTGATACAGCAAGATTTTTACTTATGATAGTTGAAGAACAAACATAATGAATTTTTTTAAGCAAGTGCATGGGTAACGAAACCACCATGGAACCAAATTCCATTATAACAATTTATGGTAGAAAAATGTTTTTAAAACTTGACCTTAAAGTACAACTCCATGGGGGGAAATTAAAAAGAGATAGAAAAGGAAGCTAAATCATCCATGGATTTTGCATAAGTGAGCAGTGAAAAAAGTTTGTAAAGTTACCAGTAAGAGGTGTGATGCGATATGAAAGCAAAGCAAACATTGGAAGATCAAATCATATTTAAACACCATAAAGTTGACTTTAGAACAGAAAACTTCTCTATTTTTTTTTTTAAATCAGACTATAATACTAAATGAAGAAAGCTCTAACAATTACCAATAATAAGCTTTGGCACAGCAGCGTTACAGTTACCTAGGTTGCCTCTTGAACCCAATTTGGTAAATTCCCCGAAACATGACTTGGTCTTTTAAAACAAGGGGAGAAAGCGAAATAAAATATCAATTCAAACCTAAAAGTATTTCCCCCTTTCTGAGGGCATGTCCATAGGTGAAGACCTACCAACAAGAAAATAAGTTCCATTAAATAGGTTATGGTACTATAACGTTTCTAAGACTTCAATAAGACTGCTAAACCGCCCAAGGATAAGTTTGGATAAGTTGTAGGCAGTGAAAATACGCCAGTAAAGTTACTGGTAAGAGGTGCGAATGTAATGAGCAAAATAAACTATCCCAAAATAAGTTCAAGCACCATAAAGTTGACTTAAGAACAAAGAAACTTCTTTACTTTGACTATAATATTAAAATGTAGAAAAATCTCTCATAACTTCTTAATATTAACTTTGTCAACAGCAGTATCATAGTTACCAATGTTGCTTCTTTACACCCCAATAAGGTACAACTTGGTCTTACAAAATAAGGAGATAAAACAAAATATAATATCAATTCCATCCAAAATATAATATCAATTCCATCCTACAAGTATTTTCTTATTTCTATCAGATACAACAGTATGATCTCATGTTCTTGACTCTTTAAGAAATGTTTTGGTGTCTTGTCCATTTTCCTTTGGTCATGTTGGGATAATAGCTTCGTCTTTCAACATGGATACAACCACAAGCAGATGTAAAATATTAAAATAAAGCCACAAATTAATAAGGATCAAGCAATAAGATACGTATGGTCTTTAAATTGTCATAGCTTGATGTTCACTTGTTTCCCATCTTAAAAGCTAGAAAATACTGAATGGTGGATTTATGTCATACCATTATAGTGTTTTGAATCTCTAAATACCAATTTGAGGTCTATGGATTGACGTCCTATTCAAAACTTTTAGCTCATCACCATCATCATAACTAGAAAATAAGTTGTTTTAATACTTCAGGTAGAAGATAAAAGAAGGGATCTTGATAAAAAAGAAAGAAAGAATAGAAAAAAAAAGAGAAGAAAAGGTAAAAACTTTTAACCTTGTTGTTGACCGTATTCCTTTGTTTTCTTAAACAAAAAACAAAAAAGTATTTTTTTCCATTTAGCACATAATGTACTACAAGACAAATTTTTCAACCCAAAAAAAAATCAAAGTAGTTCAGGATCATAGCGAATGATAAATTGAAAGAGGTAAAATGTGTTGGTTTGGGTTTCACTAACACCATAACATCAATAATTGAAGTTAGTTTGATAATTACCACTAGGCAATGAAGATGGCTCTTAATTGTAATTAGTGATATTGAGATGATGGTAAATAATTAATAGTTTCAAGGCCTACGCCACTTAGTATGAGCACTATGTTGTCAGAATGAGAGGATTTGATCATAGTAAGTACACGATGATCTTGCCAAGGGGCATGCCGCACACCTAAGCCTTTTGGGTGGCGAGATGCACCACTTGGGCCCTTGTGCCTTGGTACATTAGGAGCACCTTCGACAGCTACAGTTCACAAGAGATCATGATGACAACAGTGGTGAGGTTGAAGGTTCCAGTGGCTTTCAAAAAGTTCCGATTTTGTTGCTTGTTGGTGGAACTAATAGACAGCTACAGCATAGAGCAATGCCAATGCCACATAAGTTCATAATGAGGTAACAAATTTCGACATAGAACCAAAAAAATACAAGGAGGCAATCAACCAGGCTTCTATTGCAAAAGATCAACAAAAAATGGCCAAGTTGTTCGCAAGGTGACTGGACGCATATGATGTGTAAAAATAAAACTGAACATAGGATGAAGAAGTCAATAAAAAATGTATTATACGACTACTTATAGCTTGTTCTATGATTACCATATCTTATTATCTTTGCTCAATAATTTGCTTCTCATTACCGAAATGAATTTGATTTTTTGTCTTCTACAAGAACTGAAAATAAGTAAAAAGGTAGCAAATTTAAGTTCAAAGGATAAATTAATTAGAAATTAGATGGACAAAGAATATATTTCCCCATGCAAGCTTGAGATTATCACTAATTAACAAAGGCATTCAATTATGAAATTGATTAACATCTAGTGCATGACAATATTCTTTCCTTAAGCTGAGGCTGATGAAAAACCTACTATTATTGCAATACTAAAATTGCATCTTCAAAGCAATACGAAAAGTACCTTATCCATGTTTGGAACAAGCTCCTGCAGCTTCCTTATGCGGCCACTAATTTGTGTTCTTCTAACCTAAGTGGGAAGTACAGTTTATTAGGGCCATGGACGAAAAATCGCATCAGCTGAACAGGCCTACAAATTAACAGTGGAATGCAAAACACAGTGAGTAATTAACTATCTCATCTTACCCTTTCAGCAATACTCCGAGGATGCGTCGCACAGCCACGCTTTGCACGAACTTTAAAAGGAACAGAATCCTCCAAGATTTTCTCCATCTCCATGCCAATCAAACTAGAACCACCGCCCGGTATTTGGCCACTTTGTTCTCCTTTCTGAAAAAACACACAAATCGACTAAACATTGCACAAAAACAAAATTCTGATAAGAAATAAATTAACAGAAACATTAAATACTTCCACAACAGCCATTGTTTGAATCCAAATCATGCCTCCAATCATTTTTTATACGTGTTGACAAACAATAAACTCAATAGTGATACCAAACATAACAAAATCCTCAGAGGATTGAAATAAATATCCTACAAATTTTGAGCACATAAAAAAGCAGATCAAGTGACACATACCAACTGAGAAGAAAATTTAGCAGAAGGGTTCTGCAATTCCATCTCTCTACCCCTTTTACCAGACGGAGAAACGTCAATATTCGGCGACAAGTACTCATAATTGGACGGAACTCCAAACGAAGAAAAGTAGCCATCACTCTCACTCCCAGAATTCCCCAGAAAATCAGCAGGAGAACTGTTCTGTCTCTGGAAACCCGCCGCAGCCGGTTCGAACAAACCCGGTTCAATCGAAGAGGAAGCAAAAGCAGCTGGGTTTCTACTATTGGGCGAGTCGACCAATAACTGAGTCAAAGTCTGGCTGGGTTTCAAGGGGTCCTCTTCGTCTCCTTCAAGTAAAATTTCCAACCAAGTGGTCGGAGCCGAGCGGAACCGTTGGAGTCCACCACGATTCAGTTCACCACCTCCGCCACTTGAAGCGTCCCTGCCACCACCAGGTATCGGTTCCATCTGCTCTCCTCTCCGAACGGACTTAATTCAGAAGCTGTTTTGGTGTTTGCAGAATCCCTTTGCGGAATAGAAGCTCGATTTTTCTCGACTCATTACCGTTGATATTGGTTTTGTTTCCACCGCTTAATGTGAATCGGTCGGTTTAAAAGGTTGATAAAGTGGGGACAAGGTATAATAGGCTAAAGAGGTGCAACGTCACCAGTGCCTAGATCTTCGTTACTATAATCTTACATTTTTTGTTTCATCGGGGCCAACAGGCCGGTGGGATACACAATTGGAGTCGACCCTATTCATATCTCTCTTCATTAAAATTGGTGATGGAATGATTCGAATCCGAATTTTTTCATGTAAGTTTTCCGCTCACTTGTCAAGTCTATATTTTTACATTTTAATTCTAGTGTTGTTGTATTGAGTGTATGCTCCCTTATTTTGCTTACCTTTTTTTCTGGAAAATTTGTGATCCAAATTTGGCTAAGTATAACTTGTGATCAATGCTTCTTCGTCTTCTAAAAATATACTTAACCAATAAATCAACAGAAAGAATAAATTAGGATAAGTATAATATAATCCTTTTAAGGTAACAATATCAAAAGGATAAATTACTTATGTATGAAAGCTCTTATCTCTTTTACCCTCACACACTCTGTTTTGCATACGGCTGCAAATGAATCGAGCCGCTCAGCTCGATAAAAGTTTCTTCATGACTCAGCTTGATAATAAATGACCAAGTTTGAACAAAATTTAAAAGTAGACTTCATAAACAAGACGAGCTTGAACAATCAAAAGTTCAGCTCGAAAAGCTCGCAAACAGGGCTCGTTTGTGCATTCAAGACCATGCTCGCAAACAGGGCTCGTTTAATAAGCTTATGAATAGGCTCGTGACAAAACTCGACTTTGGGCTCATTTACATAGGAATAAACATTAAACATTATGTATAATGTATTCTTATTTGTATTTTTAAATTATTAATATGTAACATGAATAGGTGTACAAAGGTGTATACAATATAAAATTTAGGTGTATAACATAAAATTTAGGTAATTTGGTGTATAAAGGTGTATACAAAGTGAAATTTAGGTGTACAGAACCTAAAATTTAGGTGTACAGAGTTGTACACAACCTAAAATTTAAGTGTACAAGGATATATACAACATGAAATTTAAATGTACAAAGGTTTGCACAACTTAAAATCAAGGTGCACAAATATGTACACAAAATGAAATTTATGTGTACAAAGGTGTATACAACTTAAAATTTAGGTGTACAAAGGTTTATACAAAATGAAATTTAGGTGTACAAAAATGTACACAGTGTGATATTTAGGTGCACAAAAGTGTACACAAATTTAGGTGTACAAAGGCGTAGACATCATAAATTTAGGTGTACACAACATGAACTTTAGGTGTTTAAAGTGAGCAATAGGAAATTTAGATGTACAAAAGTATACAGGAAAATAAATTTAGGTGTAGAAAGGTTTACACAACATGAAATTAAAGTGTACAAAAAAATAAATTTAGGTGTGCAAAGGTGTGCACAACCTGAAATTTAGGTGTACAAAGGTGTACACAGCATGAAATTTACACTTAAATTTCATGTTGTGTACACCTTTGTACACCTAAATTTTACATTGTTTACACCTTTGTACACCTAAATTTTAGGTTGTGTACAACTCAGTACACCTAAATTTTAGGTTGTGTACAACTCCTAAATTTCATATTGTGTACACCTTTCTACACCTAAATTTCACATTGTTTACACCTTTATACACCTAAATTTGAGGTCGTGTACACCTCTGTACACCTAAATTTTTGGTTGTGTACAACTCAGTACACTTATTTCAAATTATTTACACTTTTATACAACTAAATTTCATGTTATATACACATTTGTACACCTAAATTTCATGTTGTTCACCTTTGTAAACCTAAAATTCTGGTTGTACACCTTTGTACACCAAAATTTCAGGTTGTGTACACCTTTGTACTCCTAAATTTCAGGTTGTGTACATCCTTGGATGCCTACAATGGTGTACACAACTTGAAATTTAGGCGTACAAATGTTTACACAATCTAAAATTTAGGTGTACAAAAATGTACACAACCTGAAATTTAGGTGTCAGATTTCGATTCTTTGTTTTGATTTCATTTTTTGGTTTCAGATTTACAATTCTATTACATATAAAGTGTCACCATTACAATTCTATTACATATTGTTGCTTCATTTATTTATCCTTTACTTTTTTTCATACTCAGTCTAATTTTTGTTCCAACTCTGTTTTGTTATGCATAAAAAGTGTGACCAATATTTCTAAAAATAGTTCCTTGCTTTGTTTAGATGATGATGTGGATATGAAATCGTCTTAATTTTTCTTTGTTAATGGTATTTTTTTTTGTTCCGTTTGCTCGATTGATGTTGAATTGTTGGTGAGGATGAGACTGAAAAGAAATTGGGATTTTGGGTCCTTAATTATTTGTTTTTGGTGTTGACTTTGAAAGACAAACACTTTACAGTTAATGGTGATGACTGATGAGTTTGTTTAGAATTATTTTCTTTTGTTATTATCAATGATGAAACTGAAGCTAATAAGTGAAATTTTGTTGTTATTATTAGGACCTTTATTTTATGGACATTGGATCAATGTAGAATTCAATGACAAATACAACTCCAAATACAAATACTATTGATAAGCCTCTTGGATGGGTAAGTTTAAATTGAATAAAGATTTTTATTGTTTAAATTTGTGTATCCTATTTAATTTCTTATATTTGAAATTGACAGGGTGATATTTTACGCATGATCACAAATTGCAACACATAGAGTCATGGAAGATCAAGAGTCGCTTGCTTAGTTTTTTGTATTGTTGTATCAAGATTTACATTATTAGATTGTGATTTGTATAATTTTGTATGTTGATGTTGTTTGGTTGTATTTAGAGTGGTCATTCTTAATTAATTAAAAACATATTATTTGTTAATTTTTAACAAACTCATAAATGAGCTTGAGCTAGATTCGAGCTTAAATCACTAAACGAGCTTGAGTTTTGTGCTTTATAGAGCTCATACAAGCTTATGTCAAATGAGCTTGATTGAGCTTTAAAGGAGCTTTGTCGAGTAACCATTAAACGAGCTTTATCGAGCCAAGCTCGAGTAATCAACGAAACGAGCTTTTTGCTAGCCGAGCTCGAGCAACTCACGAGCTTGTCCATTCCCTTAACGAGTCGAGCTCAAACCAAAATAGAAGCTGGAGCCGAGCTCGAGCTTAATAACATTAGAGTTGAGCCGAGCCTTAACACCTTAAAGCTCACTCGGCTCTGCTCGATTACAGCCATGGATCTGCACACATTTGTTGTCACCCCTCCACGAAGGATATAACCAGGATTTTCCACAAATAGGCACCAAGTATAACAAAAAAAATGCTCACAAGTAATATATAAGCATGAAAATAGTAAAAAAAATAATGTCTTAAAATGAATATAATAAAATGACACATTTGAGTAATTGACATTGGAGTCAAATCCAACATTAATGGGTCAATAATTTAATTCCTAGTTGGAGCAAATAAAATGACTTATCAGAGAAGGAATGACTAAAATATTTGCGTACATATATTATTTATGCAACTATATGTGAACATTTAAGTCGATAGACAATAATTGATGTTGATGAGTCATTATTAACCGAAAACATTGTAAAATAGCTTCATTATTAATAATCACAAAAACTTGTTTTCAATGTACAACACCAATTTATCATTCATCCATTCATCTCTCATACTATTTCACAAATAAGTATTAATAGTATGCATCACATGATAAAGTTACTCTTTTAACAGATGCAATCCAATTCAATTAAATGATAAGCCAATACAAAAACTCTATATGTTCCAGTTGTAATCATTTTCCTGGCAAGACTTTCCAATCTAGAATACTGGAGAACTCAACATCATTTACATCACAAACAAAAGTCTCAAGTTGATAAGGAAGCATCATATGTTCAATCCATAAGAAGTCTTCTGGATAACGATGTGCAAAGTGAATTAACTTATAAACATTGAAATTTTCAAATGAGTTTTTTTGTTGGATTAGGCCATTTGTCACAACCTCAACTCAAATTATATATCTATAAACAGGCATGACATAAAGCATTCATATAAATACATGTTTGAATTCGCATTGCAATTTGTCACAATCTTCCTCTCTGTATATTATTCATATTAATATGCGTTTTGGACTTTGAATTGCAGAAAAATGCATTAGAGCGTGATTTATGCATGGAATAACATAACTTGGCAAATGGGTCTTTTTAGGATTTTGAAATCTGATCAAAATTGCATCATTGTGTTAAGGTCATTATAAATAGATTTTGACAAAACGTAAAATGTGAAAGTTGTAAGGAAAAAAAAGCTCTATAAAAAGTTACCTACATGTTTAACACATTATGATAGTAGTCGCGGCGTACACGATTTTAGTAAAGAAGTAAACTTGAAATATTTGTACATGTCCTCAATTTGCAACACTATGTCGCCTTACTCTTCTAATGGACCTAAAATGTATAAATGAACTAACAAATAGAAAGAAGTTAAAGGAGCCATCTTCGTATAACATGCTAATAAGATACTTCATATATTTATGCTTAATTGAAATAGGCATTGTATTTCACACTTTTAATTAAAATGGTTCGTGTACTTCATACTCTTAATTGTGATACTTCGTGCTTCTCATACTATTGAGTTTGGGACCTATCTAACAGGATTTTGGGATAGCTTATGGCGTCATTGCTTTGTAAACGTTAGCTACTAGATGCGGTGGTAGTTTATATGGGCTAATCATCCCTATCAAAATTATATAGCTATGAGTACAACTAGCTTTAAGAAGGACACCATAAGATCTCTCGATTAGGGCTATTCGTAACCTACGATCTCTTAAGTCGTTTTGTGAGACACATTTTCAGTATTTTTATTATTATTTTATTAAAGTTTTCAATTCTTAATTCATCAGTTTTTTTATCCGTAACAAAATACACAACTAGATTGCGATCTAAAATCATCATGGCCAGACTAAAAACTGCATTAGTGTAACCACATAGGACTAGTTTGCCTTCTTGTCCTCTGTAGACCAAGAAAACATCCTTAGTTCTTCTCAAGTACTTAAGGATTTTCTTGATTGCGGTCCAGTGACTTTCACTTGGACCGGATTGGAATCTACTAGTCATGCTTAGACCATACGCGACATCAGGGCGTATACAAAGCATGACATATATGATTGATCCAATCGCAAAAGCATGTGGAATCCTACTAATGTAATCTCTGACTTATCTTGTTGAAGGACACCTAGCCTTGCTCAATGGTTTTTCAAGAACCATGGGAATCATTTATTTCTTGGAATTAAGCATGCTAAACCTCTTTAGCACCTTATCTATGTACACACTTTGACTTAGTTCAATTAGCCTTTTAGATCTATCTCTATAGATTTGTACTCCTAGGATACGTGAGGCTTTCACCTAAGTCTTTCATTGTGAAACGGTTATCTACAATTAGCCTTTTAGATCTATCTCTATAGATTTTCCAAACCAAGTCTTGACACTCTGCAAGGTTGGAATATCGTTTTCAATGAGCAAGATGTCGTCAACATATAATACTATGAACACTATTGCACTCCCACTAACCTTCTTGCATACACAAGGATTATTTTCGTTCTTGATGAATCCAAACTCTTTGACTGCTTCATCAAAACGAAGATTCCAACTTTGGGATGCTTGTTTCAATCCATAAATGGATTTTTGAAGTTTGCATACCCTTTTAGAAATCTTAGGATCAACAAAACCCTCGGGTTGTGTCATGTACACATCTTCAAGCAGATTTCCATTTAGGAAAGTTGTTTTGACATCCATTTGTCATATCTCATAGTCATAATATGCTACTATGGCAAGAAGAATTCTAATGATAACTGGTGAAAAAGTTTCGTCATAGTCAATACTATTAGTTTGTTTGAAACCTTTTGCAACAAGTCTTGCTTTGAAGATCCCTTCGGCTTTTATCTTGTAAATCCATTTACAATCAATGACCTTGGCTCCATCTGGTGGATCCACCAAGTTTCAAACTTGGTTGTCATACATAGACTG
>CAODLS011071336.1:0-10181 GCA_948243855.1 Flueggea neowawraea | reverse complement strand
GAAACCAAAACCGAACCGAAACCGGACAAAACCGTGAAAACTATGGTTCGGTTCCGGAACCGTCAACAACTCTAGTCAAAAGGGTATATGTAGCCTGCATTGATAAATGAATTATTGAGCACTAAATAAATCATTTTTTATCTCACTTTTTTTTTCAAAAAACACCATCATAAAGCAAATGATTGAAACCAAGTTATTCAACAATAGTGAATGATACAGTTATCATTATCAAATCATGGGTAAGTTGCCATGGTGATGTCTCCCTCATGAATGAATTGGTTGTTGTTGTTATGGCATCTCAGCTTTCTTGGACAATGTGTTTGAGAAGACAAAAGTAAACTCCAAGAGTGTGATCAAATAATTTTCTTTTTCTGCCCCAAAACAAAAGAAAATGAACTTCTTTTCACAGACATTACAGTCTCACAGGCCTGACACCAATGTTTTTATTGTGTACCTTCCCATCAGATTCCCCTCTTATCTGCCCTTCCATGACTCTCCCTCTCTCTATCTGAACCCTATAGAATGCATTGAAATCCATGACCACTAGCTTCTTTTTCTTCTTCTTGGTTTGGCTTACTATCTAGTTGTTCCTTCTTCTTGTTGATTCAAGAAAATGCATAAAAAAATATACCCATCTAGCTTAATTATTAAGCTACATCTTTTGCTAAAGTTTCTTCAAAACTTCTTCCACAAAAAAGCTACCCCTTTAAAAGTTTGATTTTTGCTTTTGTTCACCTATCAAACTAAAGAAGCAATCAACTAAAAATATTTAAAATTTAGTGGTATTTCAGATTTGACTATTGATATATATAAGTTAATAAAAAAGGGAGTTATTTATTCATTTGATGTTTGATAAGTAGGAGTAATTTAACTAATGGGAGGGAAAAAAGATCAAATTCTTGGAATTTTGAGTTAACTAGTCTTGGAATTTTGAGTTAACTATGAAATATATTCCAAACTTGAGACATCATGAATTAAGAAGATATTGGAAAATAAAGATAGAAATTAAATGAGCCATTGCTTCTTGAACAGAAAGACATGAAGAAGACAAGTGCAAAACCACCTTCCATAGGTGTGAACATATGACCAAAAACTTTGATATCTCAGAAGAAACTCATACTTAAATGCATGCCAGCAACACAATTGAAATAGCCATAACACCATCATTGTCTATATATAGAACAAATAGGGGTACATACATATACCAAAATATAGAGTCTCTCTCTTGCTATAAATTCATTTCTGAAAAAAAAAACCCGTCTCTCAATTCCCCAAAGAAAAACACAAAATTAACAAAAAAAAGGGCCAAGGATGATGACATAATAACAAAGATAACCAACCTCCTCACTTAGGACAAAGCAGTATTAATGGTGCACTAAAACATTATAACCCATAAAAAGATGACAATTCTTTAGTAACATATATCACCGTTACAACTCATATCATCTTCAACTCATAAGTGGTGGATGTGGTGGTGGTGAAGATGAAAATCTGTGCTTCAAAAGATCGCCTCACCAATATAATTAACTTACCTGTTAATTCGATGTTGGATTTGGACCACTTCGGACTTCATGAGCTTCACCTTGAAACTCTCTATGATCTCTTTTCTTGGACTTTTCATGTGTTTGTTTTGGGTGCAAGTTCATGGCGGTTGATGGAGATGAATCCAAGAGAAGCCTCTTGATGGAAATTGAAGATGAGGGTTTTATCATATTTTTACTAGAAGGGTTTACAATTATAGTACTAGTAGGAGTTGTGAGTAAAAATAAAATGAAAAGTAGTGCAAAGAAGAGAGGAAAATGTGATTTAGTGATGGTTTGAGAGACTGTTTTTGATGGTGATGATGATGATTGTGTTTTTGGCGTTGCCATGCAATAATAATCAGAAAAAAAGAATAATTAACCACCCCCCAAGAGCCCAGAAGGGTTCAATATCCATGAACCAGAAGCACCAAAGTGCTCTTTCAAGGCTATTTTAGATGGGAAGAGGAAGGAGAAAGAGAGAGAAAAGAAAAAAGGTTATTTGTGTGTTTTTTGGAAGAGAAGGTTCAGAAGATAAATTAGATGGAAAGGAGAGTTTGAAATTCGATCCACATTTGACGAGGACGAGAACCAAAGAACCAAACTTAACATTATATTTCAGAGTATATATGACAGCTTCTGAAATCTCTGTTGTGTATGGACCAACATGCCCTTCTTCTTGTGGAATTTATTTCTATAACCCTAGGTTTTTAAGGAAATATAAATTAGAGGTCTTGGAATTTATGCCTTTTTCTTTTCACTTTTCTAAAAATACCCCTTGTTATCTTAACCTTTTTTAGAGCCCTAGTTAAGTTGTGATTTATTATTAAATATAGAGGGTATAATATATGCCATGTTGGAAAATAAATAAACAACTCGAATTCCTTACAAACAAATACATTGTTTACACTCGAATTATGAGTCATCTTTCACTTCTCTAACCATCAATCATGGCATATATTTTTCCCTAAGTTTTATTACTCTACAAAAGGTTTCAAAAAAATATATACTCTACAAGTCAATATCTAGGGAATATGAGATTAGAGGCCATGAAAATGAGGGCACTACAGTCATATTAATAACAAAATTAATGCAGCATTTAGTCATGGGGCCATCTAGCAAATCAAATATTAAAGAATCTTGAAAGGAAAAGGCACCAAATAAAGAGAGAGAGAGAGAGAGAGAGAGAGAGAGAGAGAGAGAGGTGGTGGTGGTGGAAGAACAGGGTGGTGGCTTTTCTTCCTTGTCAGGTTCTTCAAGAAATCTTTCTTTGACTTGGACAGCCTAAGTTTGGAAAATAAATATTAATATTGTGATCTTGTTCCTCTTTTTTACCTTTATTTTACAAAATTTGCCTTCATGCCCTCTTCCTTAGCGCGTAATTCATACCTTCATTTCATACACACACACACATATATATATATACACGGTCGTATATTTCGAATTTTATACCGACATGATAAAGATCACTTTTAGGATAGCCAAAGACGTTCTTAGATAGGTTTAGAGTGGGTCGAACCTTTTATATATGCTTTAGTGAATATAGAAAAGAAGTTACCTATATCTCATTGTTCCAATTACTTTTTGTTTGAACTTGAGAATTAAGAAAAATACTATGGTATTGAGTGAAATTTGCAAGGTTTGACTCAAGCAGTAATACAAAATTACTTTAATTACAAAATATAACAGTGTACTATTTAGGTTGTAGTGAAGCGGTATGGATTCTTTCTCATTTAAGTAGAAGTCTCAATTTTGAGTGTGGATAAGTTCTAAAACTCGAAAAAAAGAGTTGTGATACAACAAAAATCTTACCTAACAAATGAAGTATATCAATGTGCTCACACCGTAAAAATTGGCTTAAGTTAAACAAATTGTTCTGTATAAATTAGGTATAGATAATATATATATCGACATAAATTAATTAATTTTAGCGCGGTGATCTTATAATTCCGGATTAAATATGAAAATTGGACATAAGTGTGCATTCATATGTAGATATGGTTGAACGCACAAGATTGTAGAGCAAAATTATAGGCAATTAATAAGGGATTGCCGTAAATTTTTTTGGATTATGAAGTTCATTATACATCTTGGCTTTACTTTGCAATATTCTAGGGAAATAGGAAATAATTAATCAAATATCTAGTTGTATCCTTCATTAAGCCAAGATTTGTGGCTACTAACATCTTCATTAGCTTCTTATTTTTGGCATATAATAGCCGCAAATCGCACATATATCATGAAAATAATTTAAAAGGTTCGCATATGTTTAGGTTTTCTATGCATCTGATAGCAAGAGTGATAGAAAAAGTTGCACTGAATAAGATGAAATAGTTAACTACGACTTTTTGTGTAAGTATATGATGCCTGAATTCTTATTTTTAGGCTGGACAGGCTTGATTCATATGCATGAAAAGACACGAAAATGATATTTAATGGAGAAGATAAATTGATATTGAAATGTAGTGTGCTTGTAAAACTCTATCTTAGGCTAGTGTGAATACACTACGGGAATATAATTTTAAATGAATATAAAAGGAAAAATTAAGCTACGATAACGAAATGTTGTAGAGAAATGAAGATGATTGATTCTTTGAAAATCAAATCCATCCCAAAGTACAGTTAGAAAACTGTAATTTTACCAAAATGGCAATAATAAATCAAAAATTGAAAAATTCTAACAAAATATGCTATTGTCAAAAAAATTCATTAAATTGTCAACATTTTGCTAAAGCACATTACCTAAGTGTAAGAGATCTCAATGTATTAGACCCAATTTTAAGATATTTCAAAACTAGTCGAAATTAAAACATTTGGAATAATGGGTAACAAGGAAATGTCCCCCACGACGTGTGATCAATCAACGCCTTCAATGGTGAAAAAAATTTCTACTATTTTGTTCATTGTAAATATATCCAATGAATGACTTATTTCCATGTACACATATATATTTCAAGTAACTGAGAATAGAAAGCACTAAAATAACTCCATCCTAAAGAATTTAGTGTATCACGTATCGATGTTCAGATACTAAACTCACTTAGTGATAATCGTATTTTATGATTTTAACTGGTTTGTTTCCTTCTTTGTTGTGATAGTCATGAGTGTGCAAAAACATCGTCGATGTTTTCCCCATTCTTCTTTATTGGCCCAAATAGCAAATCAAGAGGGGTGAATTGTTTTTTTTAAAAGGATATTTTTAAAATTCTTTTTCCAAAGTGAAAAGCTCAATTAAATGAATGAACAATACAATATACAATATAAAATAAAGAGACAAGGAAAGAGAAAATCAAATTCAAAATTTTATAGTGATTCGGTTTAATCCAAGCCTACATCCACTCCTCATGATCACCCTTGAGAATTTTCTACACTATCTTCTTCTTTGAAAAAAAGTACATCAACTTGCTTCCAAAGGGGCAAGTACCCTTTTACACTTTCAAGCTTCACAGGTGTTTGAAAACCTTTGCAAATTCTAATAATACAAATATGTGTATAACATACTCTCTCAAAAGAATATTGTAATTCTAAGCTCTATGAGAGAAAATAGTTCAAAGTAAGTACATTGACAAGATTGACTCTAGAAAGAGCAAACAAACAAAACTTAATTCTCATGTTTTTCTTGACTTTCTTAAGGTCTATTTATAACAAAAGATGTTCTCTTGACCGCTCTAAAAAGTTTCTAGCCATTGGAAACAAATTATGATTGTTAGAAGCTTTTGAATCCAAGCTGCTAAGTGTTAACTATTCTTCCGATAGATGTTTTCATAGAACTTTTAACCCTAGTACATTTAACATTGCATTTCTTAACTGAATGGCCATTAGAATCTTGCACCAAGCTTCTTTGCCCAAACCAGTTTTTCTTGGAATTTCCTTGAGATTTTCGACTTTTAAGAGAATACAATTTCAACCCTTACAAATGGTCATATCACATCATAAAAATATATTATGAATGCCAATTAAGCCCAAACTCATTTTATTTGACCGATTTAATTTTAAAGAATTTATCCAATTTCTTATTTATTTTGTGTCATCAAAGTTAAATAAACACCTTGATTCTAACAAACATATAAATGCACCAAATATCAATGAACTTCTTATTCATTTTAATCATATTGAACTCATAATCATTTGAGTCCAATTAACCAACTTTAAGTCATACCAAATATGTAGTTAAATCCAATTTCACTTAGTTATTATTTATCATTATTTGTCATCATCAACACATATTAATGAACATATGAGGTCAACATTCTTAATCCACTATTTTGTGGGTCAGACGAATATAATACACTTATAAAAAAAATGGAATTACTTTCAACACTAAAAGTTCAAAGGTTTAATTCAATGTATAAAAAGATAGCTATAAAAGATTATTTTTTGCGTAGACCCATTCATGGTAGATGAGGTATAGTTTTGGTCCAATAGTTGTATTAACATCAATTATCATAGTGTCTCACTTGATTACAAATCAACGCTATTTGACTTAGCAATTAACTATTAAAGGTGAGAAGCGAGGAGAGCAGGTGAGAGAAAGCGTTGATCAGGGGGTGTATATGTATATATTAACCAAAATGTTTATTATTTTTTTATTATTGAAACAAAAATAGGAAAAAGGGCACACTGAAAGTAAAGCATCGTATTCTCTCCAAAATGAAATCACATCTGCTTCCTTTGCATTGAAAGGCCAAACATGAATGTCTCCCATTATGGATGACGCATGGGTCCCCACAACCTGGCTACCATATTTAAAGATAGAAATAATGGTACCTTAGTTAATCAAGCCTAAATCGTAATTTAGTCATGCACGACTGCCCCAATTAACATTTGGATGGAATGCTTGATAAATCTAATTATTAATCGTTGTCCTTATGTATGGTCAACAACAAAGTTAAACTCACTTTTAGAGTAGTATATTGTGGAAAGAACATGTTTTGGCCTCTCTTAAATTAACCTTTTTTATAAGCCATTTTTACTCTTATTAAGAATCAAATCAACGATTTCTTAATATTTAGCGTTGAAATTAACTCCAACACAAATCAACTACTAGAACAATATGCCTCTAAAATTAACCATAAATCTTCAGAAAACTCTCTTAATAGTTTTGGAGTCCTCATTTCTCGTTATTTTGGGTTCTAGTTTACCAGGATCATCGGTCCTTAGTTTTCAAAATCTTATGTCTTCTCTCTTGAGTATTTGACCCTTAGTAGTGAACAACAACCCAAAATAAGGATTACATAAGAAAACACGTGAAAAAGATGGAGATTTTTTTCTCCATTGCCCTCCAAAAGTTATGTTAATCTATGGCCTAGGCTTGGAGGTAGAATGTAAAATTCATTTAAACCTTTCTTTAACCAAACATTTATTTATCTTGATAAAAATGAATGAAAACGTGTTATTGAAAATTATAGAGGTTGGTGGATTGGATCCCGATTTAGTTATTTATCTTAGTCTACAGATACGTGTTTTTTGCTTCAGTCACACTTTTTGAACATTGCTTACTGAGTCCCTCATTAGATCAAGACGTAAAGTTTTTTTTATATATATATATAAGTTATTTTATTTGTTCTCACCAATAATCAAACGCACGACTGCCCGCATTTAATGTCTTGGACACATGGCATGAAAAGGGGGAATTGGAGGTTGAAAAAAACATAGCAACTGATCACATTTTACCGTACAAAGTGCACAAGGATAAACATGATCGATGACACGTGAAGAACGTGACAGAGCAAAAGTGGTGTGAATGTAAAATATGTTGGAATTTATAATTAAATATGACATTCATATAAAAGATAACACAACGAAAATAACAAAAAAAATTATCGTAGAATTCCATTAATGATCCATGCATATCGACATACACGACTAGAGTTAGGGTTTTACCTTAAAACCAAAGCTCGATTGAGTGGGTGAATGGAATGTGGACGTAGCTTTTAGTATAAACTCGAAACCCTTTCAACCATGTTGTTTTTGTGTGAACGTGACCAATGGTATCCACACGAACAAACTCCTTTGGATGGATGATGTGTACTAGCACTTAGAATCACTATTCTAATTATCACAAATAATTTTCTTTGCCTTTGCTATAAGAAAAATAGAAGAATATGACTCCTATTTATAAGAACATAAAAATCCTAAAGAGGTACACTAGGGTTTACCTAATACTTGTCCTACAAGAATAAGAATTCCTTATTAGGCCTCCTTCACAAATTCGACACACTCCTAAAAAATGGGAGGAGGAATTTGGCCACCAACCCTAATTTGGGGTGTGTGTGCCGAATTTCCTATATCATTTTTAGGGTTTCTTTCTCCTTGTCATACAAGAATAAAATCTCCTAAAAAATAGAAGTATGATCGAATTTTACCTTGGATTTATTAATATTATTGGACTTTTAATTATATGATACATTATCACTAAGTAAATCACTCCTTAATTAATCTACATAGGCCCAAATTATGTCACACATAATTTATACCCAAAACATTATAAGAAGTAATTAATATTAAAAGCTCATTACATTAATGGATAGTATCTCATATTATATTTATGATCTAAATCATAAAACCCTAAACTATTAATGATTAGTCAAATTAATCATATTAATAATTTAATTACCATGAGAGAGAATATTTGTGAACCAATTCAAATCGTTATTGTGTGTGACCTAATAGGCCCACTCGAATTTGGCAATGGGCCTCGTCCCAAACACTTGGGCAAAAGTCCATAAGCGGTATATAATAATACATTATGACAACCCAAAATTCAGTGGCATCGGGGATCCGAGTTAACCTTTCACAGTTTGATATTTAGTCATTTTGTCTCACGATATCTATATTAAGCATAAGACATGGTCATATGTCAACTTTATATTGCTTAATGCTTTTCTTGATCCCAAGTAGATTAATTTACAAATGATATTGATAAACTCTTTTATCAATTCATTTGAGTATGCATACATTCCATCAATCCTACTCATTAAGTGACCTAAAGATATCATTCTTCATAATAGAAACAAATCCATCACTTTCATTATCACTCCTCTACAAGATTCATGACATATCCAATCATAGCCTTTATTGTTATCCTGTTACAGATAATATTTGACTAAGTCAAAACATGCGATTCCTCATGTAGGAGTCGATAGTGAGTTTCAGTCAGATGACTCAAACATCACCACTGTATGAAAGTTACTTGTGACATTGATCCATAAGTGCTTTCATAGTGGGTCAGTCCAATATATGTTCCCTAGCATGTAACTATGTTCTAAGTGATATCCCATATCCATAATTAGTAAAACGTGATTATCCTCTTAGCAATATACTAACCTTGGTTTGTTATCATTCCAATGATAACAATCGATTAGAGACTTTTAGAATAGTATTCTTTTACCTTATGGTTTTACTATCAAGTCACACACTTGATGACATAAGGAAGAATAAACTATTCATGGAAGTTTTATTATCATAAACAATATAATATTTCATATATATTAAATGAAATGTCTCTTTATTAAATAATAAATGTAATAACAATGTATGTCAATGATTGGACTAGGACACAAAACTAACAATCTCCCACTTGCACTAGTCCCAATCAGTAATGAACCTAACACCTAAAGACCTAATAAGTCTTTCATGTTTCAGTTCCGAGGAATCCTTTGTCAAATGATCTGCTAAATTGTCATTGGTGTCAACTTTGCATATCTTAACATCACCTATTTCGACTTTCTCTCGTATAAGGTGAAACGTCTAAGTATGTGTTTGGTTCTTTGTGTAATCACAACACAAGTCTACTGGGTTTGAGATGCTTGGGATGACATCCAAACCAGTAATGGACTTCTTGTGCCAAACAACTTCCTTTGCTGCGTCCAACGCTGCAATGTACTCAGACTATATAGTAGAATTAGCAATTCCTTTCTTGGAAACCAGCATGCTAAATTCCTTTTAGAATTTTATCAACGCACACACTATTACTTAGTCCTCTTAGATCTATCTTTATAGATTTTGTATCCCTAAGATAAGCGAGGCTTAACCTAAGTCTTTCTTTGCGAAACACTTTCTTAATCAAGTCTTGAAACTCTTCAAGGTTGGAACATCGTTTTCAATGATTAAGATGTTGTTATCATACAGTACTAAGAACATTACCGCACTCTCACTAACCTTCTTGTATTCACAAGGCTCATCGTCATTCTTGATGAATCCAAACTCTTTGACTATTTTATCAAAATGAAGATTCCAACTTTGGGATGCTTACTTTAATCTATAAATAGATCTTTGAAGCTTGTATACCTTACTAGGTTTCTTAGGATCGACAAAGTCCTCGGGTTGTGTCATGTACACATCCTTGAGGAAGTTTCCATTTAGGAAAGCAGTTTTGACATCCATTTGTCATATCTCATAGTCATAATATATTGTTATGGCAAGAAGAATCATAATGGATTTGAGCATAATGATTGGTGAAAAGGTTTCATCGTAGTCAATACCATGAGTTTGTCTAAAACCTTTTTGCAGCAAGTCTTACTTTGAAGATCTCATTGGCATCTAACTTGTAATTCCATTTGCAATCAATGAATTTGGCTCCATCAGGTGGATCCACCAAGTTCCAAACTTTGTTGTCATAAATAGATTACATTTCTGATTTCATGGCTCCATGCCATCTCA
>CAODLS011071267.1:0-10215 GCA_948243855.1 Flueggea neowawraea | reverse complement strand
TTTTTTATGGCTTCGGCGCTCTTTGTCCCAATGCCTATGGGTCCTCCTTGGCTCCACGCAGGATGTACTTAACCTATCAATGAATTTTCATCTGTTAAAAAAACTGCTTTCTGATACTAAACCTCAGGGACAAATTATTATGGTTTCACACAAGAGGGACATACTCGTAGATTACTACAAACATAACTTACTAACTAATTTACCAAGAATTAAAACATTTCTCTATTTTAGACAGTGAAGATATATTATTTAATTTTGAAAATTTTTACTATTTATTTAAAAATTTAAACTCAATCTAATTTTTTTCTCATTTATTAATATTTTATTATTATATCATATAAATCTAAAAAAAATAAAAAGAGGATTAAAAATTTGCTCTAAATATCTTCTTCCTATTTTTGAATTTATACAACAAAATATTAATTATTAAAAAAAATTAAATTAAATTTAAATTTAAAATAAATAATAAAATAAAATAAAATAATATATTTTAACTTCCTAAAATATTCTCTCCATCCCCCACAATGATAAACCATATATTTTTTTAGTTTATTATAAATTATAAATTTTTTTCCTTTTTACTATTAATAATTATATCACATTAATTTAAATTATTTATACTTAAATATATAGTGTATCATTAATTATTTATTAAATAATTATAAAAAAATATTTTTTTAAAAAATTAATAAAATTAATAATTTTAATTGATTTTTTTTAATTTATCTGAAAAAATAAATTTGCGAACGGAGGTAGTGAAATAATAAAATAGACACAAACTGTTGGATGCTCTTAAATCACACAAACGACAGGAACTCTTGTTTCGCACTCAAATCTCCTTCTTGTTCTCTGAAGCTCTAAAATGGCAACAATACACAAGCCCCTGAAACCAAAACCGAAATTCAGATCCCCAATCCTCAAGCTTGTGATCTGCATAGCTGCCATTGCCCTACTGTGCTTTTTTTCTTCACTACTTTCAACAAATGGCTTTTCACTCTCTTCCCAAACCACTCTCAAGAATTTGGTGAAATCAAGGACCAAACCGAAGAGGCAACACACACTTCATGACAAGTACTTGTATTGGGGCAACAGAATCGACTGCCCTGGAAAGCACTGTGACTCCTGTGAGGGCTTGGGTCACCAGGAATCCAGTCTCAGGTGTGCTCTCGAGGAAGCCATGTTCTTCAATAGGTATGTGCTGGTAATTTTTATGCATTGTGTTGTTCTGTTTGCCTGGTGGGTTTAGTTTAAAGATCTTGTCTTTGTGTTTCTTTGCTTTGTTTTGGTTGATGGGAAACTGTAGTGTGATTTTAAGAGAAGCAGTTCTCAGTTGCATTTTAGTTTCTTTTTTGATGGTAGCGAATTCAATGGTATGCTTATTTGTTTTGTGAATTCTATTCTATTTCTTGGGAAGGTTTTACAGAGAGAAAGAATGCAAGATTCAGATTTTGATCTTAGTTGAAATAATGTTTTTGTCTTCGAATTCGAATAGTCGATATTTCCGGGCCTATATCAGTGAATTTTGATGAAATTGTTGTTAGTGCAGTGATAGTCAAGATGTTATTGTAAGACACCGCTTGTTCAATATGAAGGGAAGTAATTTCTAATAATTTGTAGTGTGATTAAATAAATCTACTTTTTCTTTTTTAATAGATAGTCTCAATGAAGTGCTTTCTGCAGTTTTGATTATATGGTTTGATATGGTGAACAACAGCGTTTTAGTGTGAGATGACTAGATTGCACATTCACTATTCATTTGACATATGGTGTCTCATCTTATTTTCTTGTTTTCATGTAATATGAGTGTCATTTAAGCCTTTCTATGGCTGCTGGACCCTCTCTAACTGTGGCTGACAATTTCGATGTATTTTTTATTCAGAACTTTTGTAATGCCTTCAAGAATGTGTATCAATCCGATACACAATAAGAAGGGGATTCTTCATCATTCCAATAATGCAAGCTCGGAAGAAAGGTGTGCTTGTAGAAATTTTCATTTCCTATTTGTCATATTTCAGAAAGTATGCCGTTACAAAATCTTTTCTAGATGACTGAATTGAAAAATAAATTGCTCAAAGTATTTTACTTTTCTTTGAATTGAGTAAGTCTGACGTCCTTGTTTATATTTATTACTTGTGATAAATCATGAACAGTAAGAGAAGTTAATGTTTTAAAAACATAATGACTTTCTTCTTATTGGGTAGGTGGGCTGCAAGCTCTTGTTCCATGGATTCATTGTATGACATTGACCTTATATCTGAAACTGTACCTGTCATTTTGGACAACTCTAAAGAGTGGTACCGGGTACTATCAACGGCTATGAAGTTGGGGCCTAGAGGAGTTGCCCATGTGGAAGGAGTTAGTAGGGTGCATCTCAAAGAGAATAACGGCTACTTGAATCTCTTGCTCATTAATAGAACAGCGAGTGCTTTATCGTGGTACTTAACTCCCACACTTCTCTTGTTCGATGCTCTATGCCATTTTGTTTTTAACTTATCAAACATGTAATTGACAAGTATTAGAAATATGGGAAGGATTTAAGATTGAGAGGTCATTTTGTTTAAAAGAATATAAAGTAAGATCCTTTGGCTGTGACACATGCAAGCCTCCTAAGATAGTTGACGAAATTAAAATGCCAGAGCTTGTATATATAATTTTTTTTTTGAATTTCAATTTGGTATTATTGTCATGGAATTGAGAATTTTAGCCATGAATTTACTTTTTGCCTCTTGGAGAAAGTCTCATATTTTCCTGCCATGATTGACTTCGTTGTTGTATTGGACTCTATTATTGATGGTTCTAAGACAATATATATTATATCCATGGAACTAATTGACTTCATACACAATTAGAGTCAGAAAAAGAGCTATTTATTTAATGCCATAGTTTCACATTCTAGATTGGAATATTTGTATTTGAAAGTTCAATCCAGATCCTAATCTTGATTTTTATTAGGTTCATGGAGTGCAAGGACCGAAACAACCATAGTTCCATAATGTTGTCATATTCGTTTCTTCCTACAATGGCCGCGGAAAGACTAAGAGACATGGCAGATGAGGTCATATTGTTTTATTATTGATCTTTGTACTGCTAGTTTAGTTGTGCTCCGTTGAAAGGCATCTTTATTTACCACAAGATTACTTATTTTTTTGCACCCTTGCTTCATATGGCTCATAACCTGCCCAAGGTGAACTGAACTTGGGAACTTAGTAAATGTTTTATTCCTTGAGCTAGCGAATGTGTTGTGATCACATGTGCATATACATCCACATGCATGTTCATGCTTTCTGATGTATTTCTGCACATGTAAAAATGCATCCTACCTATATGCTAATTTTATGCTGCTTCTGTTGATGAAAAATAATGAGATATTACCGTGCATGCACACTGTCCATTATCTGTACTACAGTTTACTAAATTCAATCTTAAATCTGGTTACAGTGAAACTTAAACATTCTCAAATCTCCTGTCCTAAAACTCTCAAACAATTCATTAGTGTTTAGCTTGTCTTCCAATTCATAAACTGCAAAAGCATATTGGCAATATTATCAAATGTTTTACATTTATATCAATGTAGTGAGTGCCCGTGTATCTACATATTACTTATTTTTTTGGCAAGGCTGCAGATAAAAGTGGGATAACATTCTCTATTTTGAAATTTGATTGACCATTTTCATGGTTATATTTGTTGATGAGGAGAGAAGGATGGAGTGCACAGGGTACGGGGGATAAGAGTGTTCTTAAATTGTTTATCATTGTTCAGTGCGACATGGTGTCTTAATGCTTGAAATGGTTTTAACTGTGTAATAGCAGTCTTTCTTCTTTTGTTTACAAGAAGGCTTGAACAAGGGTTTTAGCAAGAGTGAGATGCTACTCAACATTTCTACTACAAGCTTTTCTGCAAAAGCAATCTTGTTTCATCGGTTGACTATCCACTCATGTTCTTGATATAACACACTCAACAATATTTTTTCTTTTAAAGAATATACACTTTTTTTTAAATTAAAAATGTCTGAATAATGTGAACATTATTGCAACATGGAGTAATGGTCTTCTGTAATTTTGTTTTGTTTAAATGGCATGTACTTATCAATCTTAATTCACATGAGAAGCTAGGATTTTCATGCTTGAATGCATTTGTTAATCTGGTAATTTTCACTTGCCAGATTAAGGCTTTTCTTGGTGATTATGATGCCATCCATGTTCGCCGCGGTGATAAGATAAAAACTAGGAAGGACAGATTTGGGGTTGCTCGGAGTTTGCATCCTCATCTGGATAGGGATACACGTCCAGAGTTCATCCTTTGCAGAATCGAAAAATGGGTGCCACCAGGACGAACTCTTTTTATTGCTTCAAATGAGAGGACCCCTGGATTCTTTTCACCTCTTTCTGTGAGGTAAACATTGCAAACTCTTATATGTCTTCGTGATTGCATACTGTTACTTGCAGGTATATTTATTTTTATTCATATAAATTAACCGAAAGCTGGAGGAATCATTTTGCAGATTACGGCTAACTCACATAAATAAGCTGTGTTTCCATTCATATGTTTGACAATTGCCATTTGGTCTAAAGATACTATTCTGTGTATGATTGAAGTTGTACATCTTTGTCCCTACTTTATTGAGAGTGAGGAATGCATAATTCCTTAACCCTAGTAAAAAAGTAAATAAAGTTTCATTTTTTCTTATTTTACAACAGGGAAACTGACATTGAAACGTTTTATATCCAGGTACAAGTTGGCATATTCATCCAACTTTAGCCAGATTTTGGATCCTATAATTCAGAACAATTACCAGCTATTTATGATTGAGAGACTTGTACTGATGGGAGCTAAAACATTCATTAGAACATTCAAGGAGGATGATACAGATCTCAGCCTCACTGATGACCTGAAGAAGAACACAAAAACATGGCAAATACCTGTTTATACTATGGATGAGGAGAAAAAAAGACTTTCATGTTCCAGCTGCTAACATACGGCCACCAATTCGGCTGATTAGTTTTCTTGTTCCATACTATTTTTCTGTTTGTGATTATCAAGCCACATACATGACCGGTGTTGCAGACGTGTATATCGCAATTTCAAAGCTTCTTGAAGAGAATCCATGTTGTGAGGTAATATGAGGCTTAGTATTTGCTTGATGTAAATTATTATTTAGATTACAGCAGTTGTATCTTGTTTTTGTGCTCCTTTTTGAGAGGGAGTTGTATCTGCTTGTTCAACATAGTAAAATACAGACATTTTTTTCATAGAGAAAGCTACTTAGCAAGACCCGCGTGGCACACAAATCATCATTTGGTATAAATAATAGCAGGGTGGCAGCACTAAGAAAAAAAGATGAAGGTTTCGTCTAAAATACTGACTTGGCTATTACAAAGAGTAGAAAGATGTAACTTTTATCTCTCATCCATTCATCTCTTCCCACGACCTTACTTTGAATCGTTTCTTACCTTCCCTTAATGGAAAATGATGTTCCGAAATTCTTTTCTCCTTATTTATAATGCTCAAGTCATACCACCAAAGTTTTCTTGAATGACTGCTGACCAGAACAAAAAAAACCAAGGAAATAGAATAAATAACAGAGACAAATCTGAGCCCATAAATGTAAAATGGATCACTAAAAGAAGATCATATCCGAGCAAAAGCTGTTCTCATTTGGTGCTGACTTGATCTGGACTGTGATTCAAAGTTTTCATTAGGATCTTCATTTATTTCAAAGCAATATTATTTTCCAAAAAGGTTTTATCTTAAATATGCATCTTCTTGAATGGCGGAAGTTTGTATAAGTACTAAAGTTTTGTTTATTCAATCTGAAAATACATGATCAGAGTATGTTGAACTGCGAAAGCCCTGTTCTCTCAACAAATTTGAGGGTTGGAATTTGTGTTGTAATGCAAAACCTGATCTGCTAATTTTGATCCTTGACTAAATAATGATCACTCTATTTTAATTGCAGGAAGCTGGCGTAGATCTGATTATTCATCTTGATGATATTGAGGAGTTGATACATCCAGGAGGATCTCATGAGTTTTGAGACAATTCCTGGCAGAGGTGCCTCATCTTCTTTTGAAAAATGATCATATATAATTCTTTTTGAATGTTGAGACCTATGCCAACGGAAACAAACCGAATGCTAAGTTTGATTGTCGGTGACCAAGTTCAATTTTTTTTTTCCAGGAAAAATGGAGGCAGCTGTGCGCTACGGCAAGTATCTGACAGAGAACATTGCCTGAACAAGAAGTCTATGCATCAGGTTAAGCCGAAGCACGTTGTACTTCAAAACTACAGAGCGGGATGTCGATATACCACCACAACAACTTGAAATATGATCAATGACATTGTGATTGTTGGATTCACAATGTTACTTAATTCATGTTATTCATTATTCAGATGAATGATCAATATGTTTATCAAATCTTCCTCCAGTTAAGCAATTTTCACATTATCCTACAAATTTGAACTCTTAGGGTCGTCTTCACTTTTGCTGTTATATAAATTACATTCTTCTGTTCTGACTTGATCAAATGATTTCCAAAGATTATAAGATATTTGAAAAGACAAGTGTTGAGACAAGCAATAACTTTGTTATAGATTGAGTAGCTTGATTTGAGCCATAATAATTTGTTGGTGCCTTTCATTTGGGATTTCCAATCAAAAATCCTTTTGAACCATAAAAACCCACAATTTAATCAAGGCTGAAACTTCAATTTTGGTGGAAAAAGTTCTGTTTAGTTAAGAAAACACTTTTCTATTTTTTACTTTTTTGTATTCTGTTTTGTTTCCATTTTTGAAAATTGAAAACATTTAAAAGATATGTTTGCTAATTAAAGAAAATTTTTGAACAAATTTTCCATTTTTCTATCTTTGTTGTTTTCTAGAAAATAACGGAAAATTTACTCAATTAAACAGCTCCTTAGAATTTATTTTTCCATATGAATGACCTATTCAGAGAGTTGTTTATACTCAATGAATTTGTTCAAAATGCTAGCATGTTCTTTATGCTCATGTCCAATGTGCTTTATCGTCTTAATTTTGTTAAATTGTAATTCTCTGTTGTGTATAGTTCAATTATTGCTTGTGTATTGACTTGAGAATTTCTACAACATCATATGAAATTCATCATGTGCTTTCATGCAGGCATATAATGACATAGAACTACTAATGTCTATCTATTCTAAATCCTGTGCCAGATTATAGCCTTTTTGACCATGACTGGATTTTAATGAACCTAGATGTGAGAATTGGATACCTTCATGGATGAAGGAACTATCAATTTTTTAAGTAATAGTCAGTGTTATATAATTAATTATCTTTTTTTTAAAAAAATAAAAATACTAACTTATACAGTGAAAGTAAAAAATAAGATAGGTGGTGCTATTAAATGTTATTTTTAAAAAATCGAGTTATAAATGTAAAAACAAATAAATGTTATAATATTTAATGCTATTGGGTCTGTTTGATAGGTTAGTCTACAGTTCTATATATGCTTTGGTAAAGCAGAGTTTATAGAGAAGTGCATCCTAAGCTATTGAAAATAATTATTTTGTAAGAATAATTATTGAAAATAATTTTGAATTAACAACTACTGCATTAGTTGATTTTGGAGTTGATCAAAATTGTGTTCAAGAAAGTTTATTCCCTACTAAATATTATGAAAAAAACCGCTGAAAGATTAACATCTGATGATGGTTCAAAATTACAAATTAATTATAAACTTTCCAAAGCAAAAATTTTCTAACAATGGATTTTGCTTTAAAATGCCTTTTATTTTAATTAATTTTTTTTCACAATGTATTATTCTTGGAACCTCATTTTAACAGATCTTTATCTTTTTCATGTTAATTCCGTAAAAATTAAATTAAGAATTCTAAGAAAATAAATATGTTTTAAGTTTAATCACTATGTTAAAGAAAAATATATCGACACTATATAAACTATTTGTATTGATCCTTCTATTAATTTAATTGAGAAAAAAGAAACAAACATATATCTTATCTGAATAAAGAAACTTTAGTTAATTATAATTCTTGTTAGTTCAAAAAAAAAGTAAAATTCTTGTTAATATAACCATATTTCTGATTCTCTGATTCAAATAATTTATTCTCTGATTCAAATAAAATAATTATTTTCGTTGAATATTATTTAAGAATCCTAAGTTATTATATCTATGCATTCCTTTGGAAAAATATGTGTTTCGAGTTAGAGATAACTTTTTTGTCTCTACTCACTCCAGTTTATAAAATATTCCTTGAGAGTTTACTAAAACACATGCTCTGAAAAAATTAAACCTTGAACACATTCATAAAAATATAATTTATCATCAATGAAAAAATTCTACCATAATAAAATTGAACTTGAAATTCAAATATAAGACAACTAATACAAAAAATAAAAATTAACTGTGTATGTAATTATAAATTTTAAAAATTAAAAATATATTTTATGCAAGTTTATTTTATTTTAATTATTGTATTAAAATAATATTTATGTAATATTTATATGTTCTTAAAAATATCAAAATATATTTTTAATTGAAAGAATAAGTAAAATAATTAAATATAAGTATAAATTATTAAATAATAATAATAATATGTATAGAGAAATATGTTTGGAATATTTATTTTTGTGTGAAAAATAGAGTGAGATAGTTAGAGATTCTTTTACTGTAACTACTGTATTTTGGTGTAAATTTAATGTATTTTAGAGTAAACTAACACAATACTCGTGCTACGCACAATAAATTACAATATTTTTATTTAAATTAATAAATAATATATTTTTTGTTTCAAAAATATTTTAAAATTATTACTTCAATGAAAAAAATCAAAATATTAGCAAACTAGGAGAGAAACTATAATTATTAAATATTTAAAATTATTATAAAATTTTATAATTTTATTTATAATCCTTTTATAAATTAAATATATTATTTTTTTCTTAGAAAAGTATATAGATTCATTAAAATAAAATTTTTTAATTCATATATTATAATATTAATTAAATGAAAGCATATACATGCGTTGAGTTAAGTCAATATAACTAATATTATCATAATTTGATCGAATGTATCAAATCATCATTAATTTTTATATCTGATTCTCTATTTTCAAAAAACCTAATACGTTGAGATTTCGTTAGTCCATTCTAAATCACCTGCTAACTACAAATTTATATATCAAATTTACGAAACAAATTTTTCATCATAACGTTAAATTTATATAACTATATTTATATGCGAAATAATATATATTGATACATATTTAATTTATTTTTGTTATGTAATTATTAATTTTAAGAAAAAATATATTATTTTACAAAAAGAAAAAAGGAAAAAATATTTAAAAAATTCGTCGTATGTCAATTAGTTAAAACATCACTAGTCAAAATCTTAAAAAAATTCTCCAACTTTATATATATATATATATATATATTAAAGTAACCATTTTTTTTAAAATATTAAAAAATAACATACTTCTATATAATTTGATAATCAATTAAAAATTTATTTATCATAAATTTAGAAAAACTCTCCTAACACACTGCCAACTGTCCCGATCTTCCACGTCATTTCCATCCCGTAAACAGAAAAAAAAAACTGTAATAGTGGTCCTACATTCTTGCGTAAACCCCGCTCTCATCCTCGCCACGTGTAAATTCCCATTTTCACCCCACTCGCACGTGCCAAATCCGTTACTCAAACGTGTCACCACATCCCGATATATACACTCACACCAAAAAAAAGGACTCGCGTAGATTATATACGATTATAGATCCCCGGAATATTCTCCCGCAGTTGCTGCATTTTCTCAGCAACCAAACAGCACCAGAGAAAAAAGAATTTCACAGTCATGCCTTAGTTTTTGAGAGAGCGGTTATTTATCGGGAACATAAGCGACGCAGCAGAGGTGCTCCAAAGCGAGAACAGTGAGATCAGCCACATACTATCAGTTCTCACTTCCGCATCCATTTCTTTCTTCTCCGAATGGCGAAACGGCCTGGTGATTCCTTCGAAGGAGATTAAGAAAATGTATGTAGGGGATGATGAGAGTGGGGACCACAAAGACGCGGATAATGAGCAGAAGAAGAGAAAATGTGTTTTGGCAGACGGGAAGATGTTGTACTCGTTGGAGTATGCAGGGAAGGATTTGAGGATGGTGAGGATGGCGGTGCCAATTAGGGATATGGAGAGTGAGGTTTTGTTGGATTATTTGGAT
>CAODLS011071159.1:0-13284 GCA_948243855.1 Flueggea neowawraea | reverse complement strand
ATTGTAGCCACAGAATCAGGGGTTAGTGTGTTGACCCAGTAGGTGAGAAAGTTCCATTCTGCGGATTCCCAGCTGGGTCTGCATCTATTGCGAAGCTTAGTATGAAATGGAAATCAATCTTGTCATCGATTGGAACAGGATGGAAAGTTACGTGTTTTCCCGTGGCGCCTATGTACTCCATCATCGCTTCTGCGTCTGAATCACAAGTAATTCAAACCATATCATTACATTTCTTACAAAAATTTAACACCCTTTTTTATTTTAATATAATTTTTTATCTAACTAATTCGAATTTAAGTAGTTATTATTTTCATGAGGAGACAAAGCTCCTTTTGTTCAATTTTAAAATTTTTTCATACATAAATTTCAAACTCAAAATATTTAATTGAAAAAATAGTTTATATCATTTCAACGGAACTCTCATAGTGTATAAACTACTACGTAAAGTAAAGCAAAAATGAATCATAGTCTTCTTTTCAATGATTAATATTGAATTAAATAGAAATTGAATTCTTATTTTTCACTCACTTTTTCTGAAATTAAAAATATCCTTAATCAATTTTAACTTTTTATATGGGAAACATCAAAACTTATATAATAAAATTGACATAAATATAAAATTGCCATGTTTTAGAAACATAAAATGACATGTAATTATTGCAGTCTCTTTATAACTTAATTCAAGCATTAAGAAGACCAATCTGAAGACTAAAAATTGTTGATTTACGTACGTACCACAGAATTTATTACCGAAAGGTGCAAATTGAGCAGCAACAAAGGATAGGAAGACATAAAACCTGAGGATCCTGATCATTATGTTTGTGGGTTGAGAGTGATTGAATGGCATATGGCACAGAATGACATAACGATTTTGTATATAAGGCGTTTATGGTTGATCAAGATATCAATTAATTTGACTTTTACAGCCTATAGGTCCTGCCAAACTGAACTATGCAATATGATCGCTCTCCATGTGTACCTTCGTGTCATTTTCAAGATTCTCGCCGGTGCTGGTTGCAGATTTTTCCTAGAAGTCGGTCGTAAGTATACTTCAATGAAAGTGGCGGCTGCGATCTATTTGAATGGTTAGAGGCCTAATAATATTGACACCCCCTTTGTAATTGAATTAACCTAATATTTAGAGTGTTTCATCTTCATTGTTAAAATATATCAAATTCGAGTTTGAACTAAACGCAAGTATGGCTTGAGTTGAATTTTTTTTATTTAAATTTGATTTACTTAAAATTTGATTAGTTTAAATTGAGTTTGAGTTCAACTTGTTAAGTCATGAGAGTTAGTTCTCACACGTTAACACGTCTCATTCATTTCATTTGAAGGGACACACGTTCCTTTCTTCCTAACACGTCTTTAGTGGTGAAGTTGTGAAATTATACTTCATTTCCACCGGTCGACTCCTAATTCAATACCAAATCAATTTCTAGAATATCTAATAAAGTCCAAGCTCAAAACAGACTATTTGAACCATCATTAATGTCACGACCCATTCCCAGGGCCATGATCGACATACGAGGTGAACAGTCTATAGGAGTCCGGCTCATCCCGCACAAGCTTCCAAAGTACAGAACTTCTATCTAAAATCATATTTATTTAAATAATAAATACAAATAAAGGTTTAAACCTTATTTAATAAAACAAAACATATATAATATTAAGTGCGAAAAATATTTCAAATTAAAACATTTGAAACAATAACAGAAACAATAACAAATTTCACAGAAACCCGGTGTGAAGCATCTAACAAATTGCACAAACAAGGGCCCGATTAAAAGGGCACCGGTTGCAACTTCAGAATATCTCACTGAGCATCAAATGTCAAAGATTACAGTCCACAATGACCACATGCAAGATGATAATAAACATGGACAAAACAAAGAAAGGGGGTCAAACCCAGTGAGGGACAACACTTCAGATTACCTCATACGTGTCTGACAAAGACTGTTTTAAAAACAGTTCAAAAATACCACATGAAGATATAGTCAACATATATATACACGCTACATACATATTAGCGATTCAAAAACCATTTTGAAATTGTTCGCAATCACAACAAACAGCATGCACAAAATTATTCAGAAACTAAACCAAAATATTTTCAAGATTTTCTTCAAAACTTATCAAAGCTAATGTGTTTTCAAAAACAAAGAAAAACCTTTTTCCATAAACGTTTTATCTTATCAGAGATTCCAAAATAAAACCCTTTAAGGTTATACCAAAAACCTCAAAACAAAAGTCATAATTCTTTCAAACTGTTATCAAAGATTTCAGTAAGAAGCTCAAAAACCTTTCTAGTTTTTTAGAAATTCCAAAGTCAAAGTTTTCCACGTAGGCATAACAAAAATTCTTTCAGATTTAAATCTGAGTCAAAACATATAACGCAGATCCGAGACTAAAACAAGCATGATGTGGACTCTGCCACTAATCACAAGACATAAACAAGCGTGATGTGGACTCTGCCACTAACACGAAATTTGTGGACCAGCCATAAATGTGATGAGGACCCGCCTCTATCAATATCAAATCATGTGCCTCGTCAGAACAACATGGCTACCGACACTCCTGGTAGCTGGGTTGTCTCAAACATTGGTATACCAAAGGCTACGTACCCCGTAGTGCAGGTGTCTCATCTCCAAAACGTATACATATAGTATAATTAAATCCATAAACAAGCGGTCATTCGACCGAGTATATCAAAACCAAAGGGATATATAAGATATAACTTATATATCGAAATCCAAAACATACATACATATAAGTATGATTTTCCAGAAATCCAAAATATTTATCAGATCCATAAATGAAGTATTCATTTCGAAATTTACAAATTCATTATGGCAAGGCATACAAAACAGAGTATGCAAAACAGTCAAACGTTTTACCCAAAACAAAGTTCAGAATTTATTTTTGAAATATACCAAAGAAATATAATATAAATCAAATTTATATTATCTCTAAAAAACAATCATTTTTCGCCGAAACGCAAAATCTTTCAAAGACAAAGTACCATTACTCTTTCCAAAACCCAAATAGTTTTCCAAAAACAATTTCATATCAGCCAAGTCCTCACATAGACCAGATTTTAGAAATTTCAATCCCTAAATTATTCCAATTTACATGCTATGGTGATAGCACAATAAAAACATATAAGTATAAGAGACACAGCCAATGTGTCTGAAGCTGTCATCCACCTACCAGAATGTTGAGTTCCCAAACTTCGAAACACTGACCACTGATCGATGGCTGGTCATCTCAGAAACTAAACTAAGCTGAAATAATTATTTATGAACACATCAAATACGATCATTGTGGCAATACAAAAAATGCATGAAATGCAAATGCAGACTCAAAAGTCATCGGTGTCAGAAATTGTCACGACCGAAATCGAACAATGACCGGCATTCAAGATGAACAGAATCGAAGGCCCAACCCATATCACACAAGTCTCAGAGAACATAACTAATATTCAAATATAGTATAATTAGCCAAATTAAAACTATTTAACAAAAATAAGTTTTTGAAATAATATTCTCAAATATTAATAATAATAAAATTATTAAATAAATAAATTTAATTAAAAACAATTTAACCATTTCAAATTCAAATACAGGCTATAACCCAGTACTCGGTATGTGGAGCATCTAACCTAACAGAAAGTCGAGCCCGAACAACAGGGCACTCACTGTTGACAAAACTCCTCACTAAACATGAAGGATTGGATGCTTGCTATCAACAGAACCTGAAAATTTAAACAGAAATAAACCATAAAAGAAAGGGGGTGAAAACCCAGTGAAGGAAAACACTTTAGAAAGGCTCTAGGTCTCACACAAATCGTTTTGAAAACCTTTTTGAAAACTACCACAAGCAATATACCCTTATACATATGTATACACTTTAGTACTTATAGTAGAGTTTCAGAAATATCATTTCAAAAACTTTTGCAGATAAGGCAACAGTAAACGATCATTCACACTAGGAAAAATAATTTAATAAAATCGATGAAATACTTAGATTTCCAAAACAAACTTAGATAAAGTATTTTCTCTAAAAGTAGTTATTCAGAACAATAAGGTTGAAAACCAACATAATACTTGCTTTCAAAAAATCTTTCCAAAATCATAATATGACTGAATATCTGATTGGGATGTAACTGAACTGATGTGATATGGCAACGCCACCTAAAATAACTGACCTCGTGTGATTTCTCTAAGCACACAGGTTACCACCAACCATGGTAACTGGATATAACTGATCTCATGTGCTTGCGCTAGACACACGGGTTACCACCTAACCTGGTACTGGATATAACTGACCAATGGTATACCATAGGCTATGCCTCTCCGTAGCTGAGTGTCCCAAATCACTGAATACTTATATCTTAAAAATATATTCGTACTGAAAACTTATAAACCACAATTAAAGCCAAACAGGCAACATGCAAATCATTAACAAAACACTTTTATTTTCAGAAGCAGATACGGAGCAGAAAACATTTCCAAATACTGAACAGAATCCTTATTTCAGAAAATACAATCATACTTATACGGAAGTACTTATTTAGGAAATCATCCTAAATTTTAGAAAGACTGAATAATCAGTTTAGAAAACATACTTATTTTCAAAGAAAAGTACTTATCATGGAAAACATACCGAATTTCAGAAAAACTAAATACTTGTACTGAAATACATACTTGTATCAAAACAGAAAGTTCATTCCAAAAAAGCATAAAATATTTCCAAACATTTTCCCATAGAATGGGTTATCATAGAAGTCAAACACATTGAAAGCATATAACTTTAGGAGACACAACCTATATGTCTAAAGCTGTTATCCACTTACCTGGACGTCGAGCTAATAATCCAGTCTCAGTCCACAAGTGAATGGTTAGTCGCCTCAAAAACTGAACAGAGATTTATGACATCAAAGTCAAATATTATACTGCGACATTACTGAATATGTATGCAATGTAATGCATGACCCAACCTAGGCCACTACCAGAAATCCTATTACAATCGACAACATATCGCTCTTGGAGCGGAACAATATTCTTAAAACACCAAAATCCAAAATGATCATGCCCAATGTTTCCAACCACACAAACCAACTCTAAACAACCTCAGAAACTTAAATCTATAATTGGTTTCACCAAACAAACTCAAAATCATCACGAATTTTCCTCCAAAAATTTGGATTTCCCTAACCCAAAGAAATGAATCATTAATTCACAACACCCAACTCAAATCTATGTATTTCCAACTCCAATCTATCAAGATCTAACAAAAACAACTTCAAATTTAAGACAGAAATCATCAAAACCTAAAATCCTAACTCAAGAACAAAATCATTTCATTCAAACTCAAAAATCTCCAACATTGACGTTAGATCCTTACATTTCGGGCCTCTAGCAACTAGAATCAACCATCAAAGAACTACAATTACAACAGAAATCAACAGATCTAACCCTTATAACAATTTCGGCTACAAACCCTAAATGAGAAAATCATGGATGGAAATGAAGAAAGAAGGGATTAGAGATGAGTTCGTATCTCAAGATTCAGAGTAGAAACACTAAGGAACCAAGAAAAGTGGAGAGAGACGGATTTCAGACAGTTTGGATGAGTTTTGTGTGAAAAATGATGAACAATGGCTGGAGAGGGGTATTTATAAACCTCCCTCGTCCAAACACAGCGTTCCACACATTTTCAGTATTTTCTGACTCATCAACGTGCGTAGTACATCATCTATGCACGTAGGCATTCAACGTGCATACGCCTTCACACAGTGCACGTAGACGGGCTCAACAACTCTCGGCTCAAACCCTGGTCAACTTCTGCGTGCACAGACCCTTCAACAATGCATGTAAACGACCTAAAATCCCCACGACTTATTTCCAGACGAAGAACAACGTGCGCACTACCTGTGCAATGCACATAGATGGCTCATGGTGAGCACGGTTCACGTCCCAACGATGAACAACGCGCACAGAAACCCATTCCAACGCATATAGATGGCCTACACAACCCACAAACCCATCTGAACCACGCTCAACGTGCCACTGCTGTGCAAGTAGATAGCTTCCAGTAAGCTCTACGCGTGTATTCTCACTTCTAAAATATGATTTTATCTTAAAACCATAATTCTCATCACTTCCGTGACCTAACAACACCCAACATCACTTCAAACTTTTCAGAATCAAGTTGGAAATGAATTATGATCATTCGAAATTGATTGACGTTCCACCAGAGACCTTGTCAGAAATGGTCGGAGCGCTACATGGATTTGATCGAAAAAAGACGGGGTATTACAGAAATCCTATTGCCAATGAAATTATATCGCTCATTGACATTCAGACCTCGATGCAATATTACAATCGAATTTCTAAAATATTCAGAAACTATATTTTTAACCTCAAAATGTAGAATATCAAGTTTCTTCTCTATGAAAAAATTACCCCAAAAATTCATTTCTCGATTCCACCGATAGAAATCAGTTTCAACCACCTAAACTGATCAAAATCAACCTCAGGAACTCAAATCCATGATTGGTTTCTAAAAAACAACTTAAAATCATCAAAGATCTACACAAACTTGAATCAAACCCTAGCTCATTTAGAGCAACCTCAAATATTTTGATTCAAAGCTTGATTCTTGTTAATCTAACCTCCAACAACCATAAACAATCAATATCTAACGACCTCTCCAACAGAAACATCAAATCTGAACCCTAGAAGAAAATTCTGTCAAAAAGGGATTTCGAGATCAAAGCATGAAAATGATGAAATAAGAGAAAATGAAGAACGATCTTACCTTAGACAATCATCATCTAACAACCTTCAACATCCATCTCAACCGAATCACTCAGATCTGAAAACCTAGATCAAATTGGACCCAAAAGAGATTCAGAGATTAAAGACATGAAATGGACAAAATGAAGAGGTTAGAAGCTCAATCTTACCTTCAGAGATGTTAAAGAATGAAGCAGAGACAATGGGAGAGAGTATTATAAGAGTTAAGGGTGATTTGGAGTGAAAATGAGACGGAATGACGAAAGGTTCGAGTGAGAGGTGCTTATAAAGGCGGACTAATCGAAACGCAACGTTTCACTGAATTACAAAGCCAATGTATGTTGCACCCCTTCATAACATACGTTGTAAAGCCTCTACGTACGTTGCACAGTGTATAGTGCACGTAGACGGTGTCAGATTTCAATCCAGAAACTTTGTATTTCCAGAATCCATGACCAACGTACGTTGTACCAAGCTCAACGTACGTTATGCCTGCTCTACGTGCATTGTGCCTTTCACAACGTACATAGTCGGCATGAACAACCCACATATCATTCCCAAATCATGATCTACGTGTGTGGCTCCTCCTACAACGCACGTAGACGGCCTATACAACCCCTAAATCGACCTGAATCACCTACAACTTGCGTAGGTACTTCTCCTGTGCACGTAGATGGCATCCAGAAAGCTCTACGCGAGCAAAATCATGTCTCCAATGTGTTCTTAACTTCAAATCATGAATCTCATCACTCCCAGGACTTAACCACATCCAAACTTTCATAGATAACACTCTTAAACATTCTAAAACACTTCTAATTACCCAAACATCAGCTTAATCATTTGAGGTTCAAATTGGGATTGAACTAAGATCATTCAAAATCAAATGATGTTCCATTAAAGACTTTGTCGGAATTGTTCGGAACGCTACAGACAATTGATCGGAACGAGAGATATATTACATAGGCAATCCTTAAAATTTCTCCTTTAATTTTTTAATTTTTTTGATAATTTATAACTTTTCAATATTTTTTATATAGTTAATTTAATTGATATTCATTGGACACATTAAATGTGTTTTTGTTCTCTACAAATTTATTAATTAATTAAGATGAATTAAGTTCATTTAATGATATATTATTAAAAATTAGCTTAAATATTAATTGTGAAATCTCAAGAGATATATCATATCATATATCATATATATTATAGTGTTCCGAATAACAAATAAGTTGAAAAATTACTTATGTGTCTGGTTTTGTTGTTGAGAAATGATATTTCCTTGCTTGAGAGCATTTTGTGGAAAATGTTATTTAATTGACATATGGATGATCTTTTGATGTTTTGGTATTGTATTGATCTTTTGATTTGCCTACATTATAATCATCTATTTTACCATGTTTAAAAAAAATACCTATTTCTACAAGCACCCACCCTTTACTTTTTTTATGAAGTATATAAATGATCTTGTGGATAAAATCCAAATTTGTTTAATTTACACTCATTATAACCATCATATTTATTTTTTTTAGGACCATATCAATTAAAAAAAATTAAATTTTTAAAATCTCAAACTCAAAATTAAGCCTGCGCCACGCTCGGGCATTCAAACTAGTTGAATGTAAATATAACATATATGAATACTGAACTACAGAAATCAAAATTACATAAACGGTTTGATTCACATTCTAATTTAACAATAGAGATTGTCTGCTGTTCTTGTATTTGGTCTTCGCATAACAACAATAAACTCAACTATTAGATCTAATTAATGGCTTTTCTTAGTAGTTTTACTTTGTATTTGGTATAATTATGAATGAAGTTTTCTATGCATGTGAATCATGATTAGCATAAATAAATTAAGTCCTCCATTGTATTCAAAACTGTTCTTGAATATTTATTAAATCTACAATTTTTTATGAGATTTGACCAAATTATCTTGAAAATATAAATATTTTATTATTAATTTTGAATTTTTCTTCAATTTTATTTAGGATATTATAGACATTTTACATTTGAAAATGGCTTTTAGCCTGATCAATTTGATCCAAATAGAAGTACTCGAAAACACATAAGAAAATTTGTCAAGTGATGTTGGTTAATTAGTGATTTAAGACTCAAGCATAAAAGTTCGAACCATAAAAATATTAAGTTTGTCATATGCAATTTTAAAATTAAGCGTCTTTTGGATATAATAACTCCCCATAACCGAAAGTTGCAAAAATTTTTGTAATTTTTCCTTATTGGAGTACAACATTTTCTTATTAGGTATATAATTTTATGATTTAAAATTAATTAATATTTTTTACATAAATAATAAATTCTTATAATCTTAACAAGAAAACGTTATACCTTGATAAGAAAAAACATGCAACCTTCGGTTGAAAGAAAATTATTATCCGCATCTTTTCTTATTCTAAACTTTTATATATATAGAAAAAAAGGGTTATTGACGTGACTTATTTGAGATGAGTCAAATTCACACTTCATTTCAAACAGGGAAAGCAACATTATCAGCAAATAATGAGAGATTACATGCTTCGTTGCGGTGAATGGTGAGGGGAAATAGAACTTCCCGGGAAGCGGAGAAAATCATTGCTTGGTTAGTTAAAGAAGTAGGAACTCATCAGATTGTCAGCTACTTAAATTCAGGAAGTAATTTCCTAATTTCTTTAGCAATTAACATTGCATATTTATGGATATATTCTTAAAATATAATTTTTTTGAAGGTTTTTTTATTTATTCTAAAATTTATAATTGATATCATAAAAAATTTATTAATTGAAATATATAGATCAATTTTATAAAATTTACAAAAAGATATTTTAAATATTTTAAAATTTTCAAAATATATTATAATATAAATATTTTTATTTAATTGATTTTCATGAAATTTTTAAAAAAATTTCACTATATATCTCTATGAACTACAAATAGTTTTATTTGTTATGAAAAATATATTTCATGTAATTTTAAAATGAATTTTTTATTTATCCTTTTCCCTATTATTTATTTAAATTTAATAATAATAATAAGAGCATAACAATTTCTTGGGAAATACAGTTTTCAACCAAAAATACCAAGTTACACATTTATATGTTAATTCTCAAGAAGTTAAACCAAACAAGATTATAGTTCTCACATTAGCTTACAAATTCCAGTCTGCAAAAATTATTTCCTCCAAAAGACTTTCTAGCTTGATAATGTTTTTGTTTTGGAACATAAATCTTCTTGCACAATCATTATTAGAAAACGAGTCCGCTCATGTCGGGTCATGGGTGAAACTCGAATACATATTGGTTAGGTATTTAATTGGGTTGATCACTAAATAGGTTTTAGTTAATCTATACCTGCATGGACTTAGAGATGAGCTCCTAATTAGTTTAGTAAAGCCCAAATCCTTCTCAGGCACAAAACTTTCATTAAAAAGAGAGTTAACAGTGTTTACAGAAAATACGTGAAACTCTCCCTTCCCCCTCCTAGTGTGCCATCGGCCTTAGAGTAGAAGGAAGAGAGATTCTTCCTCTCTACACACGGTAGTTTATCCTGTTAAAGATCATTATGACGGTTCTCGAGTTGCTGGTACATTCCATATTTCCATCGCTTTTGTAATTGTAGTTCGTGGTGACTAGTAACAATTCGTTTTCTAGAGTATCCAAACTGATTCTGTTTCGTTGTACATTTCGAGATAGACTCGATCACTCGTTTAATTATTTGTTAATTACTTTTTACTTATTCGTTCAATCATTTAAAACAAATTCAGAGATCCATGAAAAACGATGTCAAGAAAGTCGGTATTTTCAAAACTATTAATGGTCTTTATTTGACGAATAACTATAAACAAACAACAACAGCAACATATTGTGGTCCAAGAAAGCCGTGATAAACGGGGTCATAATCAAAAATTTGTAAGAAAATTTTAATTTATGAATTCCTAGTAAACCCCAAAGACAAATGGCCACTAATTCCAAAAGTTTATGGTCATAATTTGTATTTTTGCTAACCCAAATGAAGTGACAAAACAAATGGCATCATCATCATCATCATGATCAAGTATCATTAATGTGAGAACTGTGCATGAACCATACCATGTTGGACGCTAAACCATGTTGTCGTTGCTGGATGTGTTATGTCCATGATCAATTCACAGGACAACGTTGGACCCATAAAAATGGCAACTTATGATCATGATTGTGCTCAAAAAATGGAAATCCATGCTTTGCATATTGTAAAAAGGAACAAATGTGCGCGGGGTTCATGCAACTTAATGCGCCTTTTCAAGAGGATATATATACAAGTTCGTGTTTGTTTTGTTCGTTATTGTGATTTTAGAACCACCACCGCATGTTGGTAGATCTTTCATTTCACTAGAGTCATAGTGAGTTTGTGAGAGAGAGAGACAGAGAGAGAGAGAGATGCGTCTTGTCATGGAACTCCCATGTGGATCCAATGCACTCAAGGTGGTATCGATCATTTGATTGTGTTACCAATTGTGTTTAGTATAATTGTGGTAACAATTTTTAGTGTATTTTAGAGGAAATGGATTCCACCAAAATAAATAAGAAACTGATTATCTGAGTCTAAATGATAGCTTCACATACTTTGAATCTAACTTAGAATTACAACTCATTAATATATGCTAAATTCAAATTTTAACATAGAGGATATTGATTATACGACTCTAAATGGCAGTTATCTCCTTTGTAAAACAAGAGGAAGAATCATCGAAAAGTGTACATGTCAATATTCTTAAGGATCAACCATTGAACACGTTTATTATAAACGTTTGTGTTTAGCAAGAAGGAGATGCTCATAATTTTTTTAATTAAATCATCCTAGATTCGGCTAATACAGATTTGATTTAATTTTAGGATTCTATAGGAAGCAAAATTCCCCTTTTTTTAAAAAATTGAAACTCCTTTATACTCCTTGAATTTAAAATATTTGATTGAAAAGAAGGAATTCGTACTATTCTACAAGAATCATCAGTAAGGTAATTGAAAACTCAAACAAATATTTAAATATCAAAATTCTAGCATCTCTTATTAAATCCTTTTTATTTAACTTTATGGTCTAATTTTGGTGCATCAAAATTGAATCATTGCTGATCGATTTTAAGGGTGAAGAGTAAACTGAAACCAAGTCTTCCATGCCAACTTCTAGTGAAACTTGAGGAATAAAGTCTAATTTTATTTTTGTTTTTTTAACAATGCTCCTCTAGGAGTTTAATTCTCCGTATCTTAACATCAAATACAATTTTAGAATCATTAAACTACAAATCTATCGGTTTAAACTCTGATTTTTCAGAATGACACGCTCTGTATTATCCATATGCTTTGTGAAAACAAATGAAGTAAAACTCAATAAGATGATATGTCCTACATTGCTCAAAAACATAAATGGAATTGAAAACCAAGTTGATGGGCAATGGAATATATGCCTTTCAAAATGGGCTCCAAATTTGGATAGACAGAGTAGCATCAACTTAAAAATTGTAGCCATCTTATCTCAATTTTTCTTGGAGCCACTTTCGTCCCCATTTTTTAACACTAAATTGTCCTCTAACTTTAATACATTAAATGGGTAGATGGACCCTCCTATTAGCTAGTGCCTATTCTTTTTTTTTTTTTGCCGAAAGCTAGTGCCTATTCAACGTCAAGAAATTTAATGCCAAACGTCTCATTTAATTCCCAAAAAAATAAAGATAAAATTACAAAGTAAATTCAATTTGACTCTTTGAAATTCAATTTCTTCATTTATTTAGTGAATAGCATGGTACCAACAAGGATTTAATATGACATACAAGAAGTTTCTGGGCAACTGATCAATCCTAGATTTTTCTTTTCTTGTTCTGCTTTGTGATCAAACTATTTGCAACCATATATTAATGATCGTGACAATTAAGGGTCAATTTTCTTGTTCAATTTTTTTATTTTTTATTTTTTTCTCTTTGTAGTGATCTACACACTAATAAGTTGACTAAAAATTTTCTTTTTCGTTTTCTCCTTTGATTAGTTCTCTTCATTCATATCCGCACAAATTACTTAACTACACAAGCCGCCATATTCCATGACCTCATGGAAATGATGGTCTGCTTTGTGTTTTTAATGGCATAATTTAGCTTAATTACGTTTGCTTAACCGAAAGTGTTACCTACTAATTCATGACCTACTTTATTTATTCATAGGAATAGCCGAAAAAGTAACGTTCTTGACTAGTTTTGAACTACTTAAATGGTTGAAAAATAATAGTAAAAGGGGAAACTACAAAGGAAATGATTTATTTATTACACATTATGTCACTACCCGTTTTTTGAATCATGACCAGCGTACGAGGCAAACTGTCTATGGAAGTCCGGACCATCCCGTACAAGCCTTGAAGATCATATTACTACCTAAAACATTTAATAACATTTGCAATTCAAAATATATTGAATATAAAACGAATTTATATAAAATCAGCATAATATTTATATACAGTCTATATA
>CAODLS011071028.1:0-12773 GCA_948243855.1 Flueggea neowawraea | reverse complement strand
TAGACACCTTGTGCGTTGGGCCATCTTATGTGAATCGAGAGGTAAATTATTTATTTGGATTATTCTCCTTAGTTCTAGATAAATTGTACTTGGCTTAATTTTTTAATGGGCTAGAGTTTATTCATTCAGGATTTCTTCATTCTTTTGCATGACATATTGGCTGAGCTGGATGAAGTAGCTTCAAGGAATTCCTGATGCTCATGTTCCAGTTATGAAATTTAAGTTCCAAGGAGTATCAATTGATCTCCTTTATGCAAGTATATCTATTTTGGTTGTTCCAGAAGTAAGTTTTCTGGTCTTCTGGTTATAAAAAATCATGATCATGATAGTTTTAAATGATCTATGCATTTTGGTCAATTCTGTTGTTTCTTCATTCATTTTTTGAGCTGAGGTTTACTTGCCAATCAAAAAATAAGCTACTGTAAGGTTTTATGTAGGACAAGAGTTTTATGAAGCTTCTGTGATATTTTTCTGTTTTCTCTCTATCCTATAATTTGGTCCCTGCAATTCTAGACCTATGAAACGACGTTTAGCTTATTGTAATTACTTTGGGACAATTTTGACATGCCAGCTAATTTTGTTGGACTCCGTCGTACTTCAAAATTGTCATAACTTATGAGATGGAAGCTATGTTTCTCCCATATTCTCCTTTTGTAGTGGTTACTGGGTAGCAACAATATAAGATTGGCTTTGCAAATTATTTTTACCTAAAGTATCTTTTCTCCTGGATTTGATGGATTACTCTACATTTTCAATGTTAGTGCTGTTATAATCTGTTTTCATGTTTATATTGGTAATCATGTCTTCATTGATACAGTTAGAATTTTTAGATTTCTGCTCCTACATTCTTTCTTATGTTGAACTTGGTAGCAGCAGTATATTCTTATGTGAGTAATTTGATTCCACAAAAACAGGACCTGGACATTTCTGATCGGTCTATACTTTATGATACTGATGAGCAAACTGTTCGAAGTCTTAATGGTTGTAGAGTTGCAGACCAAATTCTTAAACTTGTTCCAAATGTTGAGGTGAAATTGAGTTATGCTATTATCTGGTCATTATTACTTGATCAATTTTTCATACCTCTAACCTTTGACTAAATTGTAGAACTTTCGGACAACACTCGTATGCCTGAAGTTTTGGGCAAAAAGGCGAGCTGTATATTCAAATGTAAAAACATTGTGATATTATTTTTTCATTTTTGCTTTGTGTATGTGTGTGTGTGTGTTTGTTTGTCCTCCTTTTGCATCATTGGTGACCACATATTATGTTTTTCATTTATTTTTTTAACCATGTGTAGGTTATTGGTTTTCTTGGTGGTGTAAACTTGGCTCTACTAGTTGCACGGGTTTGCCAACTTTATCCCAATGCAATTCCTAGTATGCTGGTTTCTCGATTCTTCAGAGTATATACGCAATGGCATTGGCCAAATCCCGTGATGTTATGTGCAATAGAAGAAGATGAACTTGGGTTTCCTGTTTGGGATCCTCGGAGAAACCCTCGAGACAGATATCATCTCATGCCAATAATAACTCCTGCATACCCTTGTATGAATTCCACTTACAATGTCACTATAAGTACTCGTAGTGTTATGATGGACCAATTTCAACTTGGTAATAACATATGTGAGGTGAGAGAATGAGAAGAGTTTCCTTTTTAGTTTTTAGCGTTTATGAGCCTCATGTTACTTTAATTTTTATTATTTTCTCCTCTCTGCAGGATATTGAATTGAACAAGGCACAATGGAGTTGTCTGTTTGAGCCTTACCTTTTCTTTGAGGCATATAGAAACTATCTAAAAATTGATATAATGGCATTGGATACCAATGATGTGCTAGCTTGGAAAGGCTGGGTTGAGTCTCAGCTTAGACAACTTATATTAAAGGTAAGGAATTTTTTCCTTGCTGGGTTGAGTCTTGGCTTAGACTTCCACAGCAGACTCCCACAGCTTCAATGTTTTTTCATGTATTCACATTAATCATTTCTCATCTCATAGGATAAAGATGATTCTTCAAATTATGAATTCTTTTCAGTGTCTTTCTATATTGTGCAGATAGAGCGGGATACAAATGGAATGCTGCAATGCCGGCCATATCCAAATGAGTATGTGGACACATCAAAGGAATATCCACACCGTGCTTTCTTCATGGGCTTGCAGAGGAAAGTGGGAATAGGTGGTCAAAAAGGTCTACAATTTGATATACGCGGACCAGTCGATGAGTTTAAACAAGATGTAAGCATGTACCTGTTTTGGAAACCAGGAATGGATATTAATGTTTCTCATGTCCGTAGAAGGGAGCTTCCTGAGTTTGTTTTCCCTGATAGGCATAGACATTCTCTTCCATCTAGGCATGCAAACCAGAATATTGATAAAACTAGTGAAGCTGGAATCTCTCATGGTTCTGCTGGACATCATAAGCGAAAAATTGATCACGAAAGTTTAGATGTGAAGCCAGTTAAACCCGAGAAACGCGCATCTATAAGCCCACAAAGGTTGCAGCCTGTTTCCCCACAAAATAGTGTAAGTAGGTCTGGTGGAACAATTCCAGTTTAATTTAGTAAACGGGTTAAAACAGGGTGTACAAATACTGGGGATAATGATGTACTGGTGACATTAGATCATGTATTGGACAGTTGGAGAGTGGAAAAGATACTAAGGGGTTTGCCATGCTTATGGGGAAAACCATTGATCATAAGACTGCAATGTCAACTACTTTCGATATATATGATTCAGCAGTAGCGAAGTATCATGAAGAACCAGGTAAAGCTGTGGTTAAAGTAGTGCCTAAACAGGAGTTGCTTGATTCTTATTTTGTTTCAAGTATCAAAATTCGAAACTGTGGAAAGACGTAAAATTGGGTTAAACTTGGACTAATTGGGAGCCGTAGTCATCCTCCAAGGAGAGTGGTGCTCTTTGTAGATTGTTAAATTGGAAAGAGGGCAACATTTTAGTTAAACAATGCAATCTGTTGGTTGATATAGGGCTTGTCAAGTATAGATTCAAATTCAAGAGCTTGAAACCTCAATTCTAAGGTGAGTGGTTCTGTTTGAAGATTTTAGGTTAAAGATTCTAGCAAATGGAAGTGATGATGATTCATGGATTCTAGAAATTCTGGTTATAGTGAGAGTGACATCTTTGCAGGGTGATAAATGTCCTGGGAAGTCAGAAATGCTTTTTAATGCCAGCTGGGAAATTTTTGACACAGCTTAGAAGATGAATTAGAGGTTTGGAATGTAACTTGCTAAATCTTCATGTTTAATCATCTTTTCATACGTTCTCATACAATTCACCCTTGACATTTTTTTGTGCATATGATGGTCTGGACATCTTTCATTGAATTTGGTGATCGATGTGAAGGCGGGGCCTACAAATTTTGTTGTGGAAACATTGTATTTTTGGATTCTGAAACTTAATTTCAATGAGTTATTGTTCTCTTAATGCTTTCAAGGGAGGTCTGGCTCAACTAATATGGCACGGTCCCTTGTCACAAGACCTTTTAGTTATTGATTGGTTGATTTTGATCTAATTTTCTAGATGCTGGTTTCATATTTTTTTGGTAATTATTATACTTATATAATTTGAACTTGTTTCTCATTTGTACAATCTCCTGACTCTAGCTTATCTGGTGCAGGTGCTGCATAATTTGCCTGCTATGTTCCAGTAAATGTGCTTAAGGACCTGATCGCTTTGTGTCAAAGGCTCAGATAAACGAGTCATGAATGTTTTTTTTTTAATATTTTCTCTGTTATGCTGTCAAAAGGTAACTGGTGTTTTATTTGTTTGTCTAGCCAAATACTGCAATTGGAACGGTTGTGTACTATCAAGACGGAGATTGTCAGGAGCTTTGCCAGAAGCCAGTGATACGGCATCCATTTTAAAACCCTTGATTTTTCATGCAAATCACATCTTTATGTTGTCCTATCTATGTGTTTATACGACTCTTTTTAGCAGGTTGAACCTGGAGATAACAATAACATCACAATGCTGGAGAATTGGATCATCTTTTGTGACTGCCTGACCAGTGTCATCAGCAGGGCACCAGCAATATGGTAAGTGTGACTTGAATTGCCGCGTCTTGTTACACTTTGAAATACTGTCTTGTGGAGTTGGATACTGCCTGAGTGAGTTGGCCAAGCTTTAGAACAGGCAGTAACTTCGCACTGGGTGGTTGGTCTAAAGTCTGCTATTTTTATTCTCTGTTTGATCTTTGAGCGTGGAGGAAACTGTTCAGAAAAAAACATTGGGTGTGCCTTGAAGAACGTTATGGCTTTGTAGAGCTCCTTTTATTTTTTCACTTGTGGGTCTTGGAAATTTCTATTGGCATTTTTTCATTTCCTTCGGGATGTAGGTGGATTCCGGCCTTCTTGTGGAAGAGTGTTGAGTACATCAAAGAAGAGCAATGTTGATATAAGATATGGCGAGGGCTTTTGTTGTCTCATATTTTGGTGTCATTTCACCATGTCTTTGACCTTTTGTACATCAACATTCTATATAATTTACAAGCATTTCAGGTGCTCTATTTCAACTTCTCAATTTTTTTGAAGATTTTGATTTGATATAGATTGGTTTGAGGTTAGGTTGCGGATGAGAAATCTGCCGACTGCACTAAGATTAAGAAGTTCAATCCACATAAATCTAACCGCAAATCTAACCGCGCACATTCCTAACTGACACTTGCTATTGATTTTGAATGTGATAAAAGAAAATGTCCAAAATACCAAAATATTGACATAAGCTTGAGGAAACTTTCAAGGGAAAGCCAAAGCTTGGTGAAAAAGGGAGAAGACAAAGAATTGGCATTAGTACTGGATTTGATGTAGCACACCATACAATTATTGAGACATCATCTCACATCTTATTACATAAAATTTTCTTAATACTAGCGGTTACAATAGGCAAAACAAACGTCAACTCAATAAGCTAATACACCCAGTGAAAAGTTTTATGAAATTCTAACTCAACCATCTCCCTAGATCCAATATCATCAATGTTAACAAAATTTTCATTTCGTTTTATTTCATATATGTAAGTTTTCAATTGCTCTTTAAGGACCGAAACCGAAGTCAGAGTGAGAGGGGATATTTTACAGGGACGGGGCCAAAAAAACACCCTAATAAGAAATTTCGGTTGGTGGCAGGTGGGGGCACATGCCACCCGTCTCCCTACGTCTCCCCATTTATGAGCACTCCAAGATCCGATATAACGCCACACTGCCCCTCCGCCCTCATAACCAACTTTCAAAACTTCCACACTTTCCCCGAAAAATCACAAAGCCGGAAATAATCGCCAAATGTCCAAAATATCTCTCCATATACTCGCCCTTTTCTTAATATCCGTGCCCTTTTTTGTAGTTTCACAAAATGTGAACACAGAAGTGACCATTCTGTTGACTCTGAAACAGCAGCTTGGCAATCCTCCGGCACTTCAGGGCTGGACAAACTCCTCTTCCTCACCGTGTGAGTGGCCGGAGATTGTCTGTGTTGGCGGAGTGATGACTGAGCTTTACCTCAGGGATATGAGCATCACTGTTTCAATTCCAGGGACTGTCTGTGACCTGAAAATTTTTCCATTTCTTGACTTGGCTTATAATTACATTCCTGGAGGGTTCCCAACAGTGCTGTACAATTGTTCAAAGCTTCAAAAATTGGACCTTTCACAGAACTACTTTGTGGGTTCGATCCCAAATGACATTGACAAGCTTTCAGGTCTCAGGTGGATTAATGTTGCGGCTAATAACTTCTCTGGCGACATCCCGCCGCAAATCGGCAACCTTTCCGAGATGCAGACGTTGTATTTGTATCAAAACGAGTTCGATGGTACATTCCCAAAGGAGATCAGCAAGTTGTCAAATCTTGAAAACTTGGCTATGGCGTATAATGACAATTTTTTGCCTGCGGCGATACCTGAGGAGTTCGGTCAGTTGAAGAAACTCAAGTGGTTGTGGATGACATGTTCCAACTTTGTCGGATCGATTACTGAGAGTTTCAATGATCTTTGAAGTCTTGAGTGGTTGGATTTGGCTACAAATAATCTGAACGGTAGAATTCCTAGTGGACTGTTTTCGCTTCCGAATTTGACTACTTTGTATCTCTTCAAAAATAAATTGAATGGTGACATACCGCGGCCTGTGAAAGCTCTGAACTTGGTTGAAATTGATCTTTCTGAAAACCATTTGAATGGTTTGATACCTGAGGATTTCGGGAATTTGCAGAAGTTGGAACTGTGGTAAGCCAGAAACCCATTGATGATTAGCCAGAAATTTCATGCTCCCAAAATTTAAATGTCCAAGACGGATATGCCACAATCAATTATCATCAATAGTAATAGAATTACAAGAAGATTGATTATCATGTTTAATAGTCATAGGAAATAACCTATTGTTATTCATCTTAGTCTGTGCAATAACACCTTTCTTCACAATACTGATAAGGCACCCTTCTTTGTTGAAATGCAAGTCATAACCCTTCTCAGCAAGTTGGCCAACACTCAATAAATTTTGACAAATACTATGAGCATAAAGCACATTAGATATGAAATTTAAAGAACCTTCATTCAATCGAATTCCAATTTTACTTTTGCCTAAAATTGAAATTTTCGTGTTGTCACCAAGCTTCACACTGCTACGATAATTCTCATCAAGGTCAATGAACAAGTCTTTTTTTACCACTAAGATGATTGCTACAACCAGTATCCAACAACCATTGATTGTCATCATTTCCAATTATTGCACTACTAGTCAACAACAAGGTCTCCATGGTGCCTCCTTCTTGCTCAGCAACTTTGGCACAATTCTGTTTATTGGTTTGCTTGTTTCGACATTCATTACTGTAGTGCCATATTTTTTGCAATTGTAGCACTGAATATCTTACTTGCATTCTCGTTGAAAATGTTCGTATTTGTGGCATTTATGACATTGAATTTTTGAGCGATCTTGGTTATTGCTTGAACCATCTCCTCCACTATCTTCTCTTTGCCTTAGGTTTCCTTGTCCACCTCGGCCTCGACCTCTTCCTCTGTTTTTAGAAAATCCACCTCTGGTGTTGGACTCTCCTTTGTTACCAATGTCTGTGCCTTTTTTCAAGTTCACTTGAGCCTTTAATACTTACTCTATTGTCGTTGTTTTTCTTTCATTCAATCGTTGTTCATAAGCTTCCAATGTAGCTTGCAAATCATCAACTGTTATTGTGCTAAGATCTCTGGATTCTTCTATTACAGCAACTTTGTAATCAAACGTGTCAAGCAAAGTACAAAGAATTTTCTCTACAATCTTCAATTCTGTAACTGACTCACTATTGGCTTTCATGTCATTAGCTAATTTTTGCACCCTTCCACAATAATCTACCACACTTTCATCTTTTTCTTGCCGAAGCAACTCAAAATCTCGTCTTAATTTTTGCAATCACACATTCCTTACTTTTTCAGCACCTTGATAAGATTTCAACAAAATTTCCCAAGCTTCTTTTGCTTGACGACAATTAATAATCTTTTGAAAAACATTTAATTCTACATACTGAAATAAATAATGAAGTGTTTGATTATTTTGTTTTTGGGCACGCACCTGCTTTGTAGTTAATGTAACCCCAACATCGGGTTCGGTGTATCATTTTTCTACAATATCCCAAATTCCAAGGTGCTTCAAGAAAAATCCATTTGAACTTGCCATGGTCTAAATTCTGATTTACCATCGAATTTAAAAACGGGACATGGAACATATTAAGTGTTATTGGCCATTCCCAAGTTAGAATAAGACTATTTTTATTTTGGAATATAATATTCTGCTTCAAGTCTTATTCCAGATAGGGATTATTTTATCCCTGGTACCAAACACCAACTAGAATCAGCTATCTCTGCAACCAAACAGACCTGAAATCCTAGCTCCTCTCTTTTTCTTCCTTGGTTCTAACGACGGCGGCGACCTTCTGCAACTGAACGACGATCGAGACGTTAGCGATAGGACGAGAATGTGTCGGCAACAGTGACTCTTGCATGGAACGACGACGCGAATCAGCAGTGGAGACGGATCGGGTGTCATCGAAACTTCTGGTTGCAGCGACTCCTCTTCTCCTTCGCTTCTCAGGTGACACTGTTTCCTTGGTGATACGACGATGAGCAGACGGCACAACGCTCCCGGCTTTCTTCTTGGTTCGAGCAGCAATGGATGGCGGCGCGATTAGCTGGCAGTGGCGATGTGCTCTTCCACGTGTATTGTTGACAAAACGGTTTGAGTCGGGTCGGTCAAACGGGTTGGGTTCTCTCAACCCTTTTTTTTGTTTTTTTTGTGTTGTATTATTTTTTTTTACACTCAACTCTCCTTTTTTTTTTGTTTTTACACCCTCACACTGGGCTAGCCTTTGTGGCCTTGATACCAGATGTGGGCAACAAATACTCACAAATTTTATTAATTTTGATTCTTCTTCTTGTTGTTACAATAAGGATCCTAACACCTCTATTTATAATAGCACAGTCTAAATTCTACTAGAACAAGTAAATCTAATTAATATTGAATCAAACTCCTACTCTAATAACAAATCCTAATTTGACTTGGTTTAATATCCCTACAAAATAGGGTACTTTACAGGAGTTTGGATGATGATGAGAGAACTTTTGGTGCCAGCGAGAAGACACGGAATGAGAAACAACGAGGTAGCTATCTTTTCTAGAGGTTCTTGTTTAATTATTGAAATGAGGAATATGCCTTGCATTAGCATAGTGTATGAATTCTTGTGTTAATATCACGATTAGATTTACATTAGAATTGATGACATAATATCATTGTATTTTGAAAGATCATTTGAATCAGATTATGCTATCTGGTTGTCGGCAAGTTTTTAATGAGTAATGTCTTATAATTTGGTTTCGAATAGGTTGGATTCTCACATTTCATATAAGTTTAAGAATGGATCCTAAAGATTGTCGAGGGAGATCCAATAAGATGGTTTGATCGGTACATGTGTGAATCTGCTCCCTTCAAATAGAGAATATTACAAGGCTAATCAAATGATGTGTTGTCACGTAAATACTTATAATGCATGTGTTTGCTCCTCTTCTTTGCATTATACTCGTTCGTCTGGTAAAATACTCAGAATATTATACTCTATTATGGAAGAGACAAACAATGATTGGGGTATTATGAAGAATAATCTTATGGAAGAGACCGAGGAGGATGTTGAGGATACCAGAATTGAGAACAAAAAGGATAATTGTAAACAAAAAACCTTGCAAGATGCTGAAAAGATTGCAGTTGAATTACTTGCTAAAAGGTTAGAGCATACATTCCTTATCTTGATTGATATTTAGTCTTAATCTGAACTGAAGTTCCAATAGTATGGGTTTCTAAACTGAAAGTGTCCCAATGCTACCATGCAAAAATATTTTGTTGCACCAACTTTACCACATCTCTTTTGTATTGTGAAATTGACTAGATTAAATTTTGTAGCTATATTCCCATGACAGTCTCGATTCATAGATGTACATGGACCATTAAATCTCAAAAGTGAATCTCAACATTAAAAAGATGTATTGGTCTTTGCTGTATTCTAAATCTTGTCGTGTGCCCTTTCCAAACTCTTGTGTCACCTGGATAGGTTTAAATGCAGGGGGGGACTTTTATCTGTATGTAATTTATCATGTTGAGCACATTTACTTTTTCTGCAGAGCAATTACAGCAGCCGAGCTGAGAAAGAAATTGCTTCAAAAGAAATTTTCTCCTAATATAGTTGAAGCTTTGGTGTCCGATTACCGGAGCAGGTGAATCACCTACTTTGTCATTTTCAAAGTAGAGACTGAATTTTAAGCTCATTATTTCATTTGTTCTTATCGGAAGCAATGGAATCGATAATAAGCTTTTTCTGATCTCTGCTAGAAGTTTTTGATTCTCAATTTTTTCCATTACTTGCAGAGGATTGATCAATGACGAATTATATGCGGAATTATTCTGTCAATCTAGATGGTCTTCCTTAACCTGGGGACCGAAGCGGATAAAGCAAGTATGTTGTCTCTTCGCACCCAAATGTCCTACCAAATGTGTCTTTCTACACATTTAAAGCAACCCTGTGCAGTATTATTGCAATTTTTTCGTATTAAATTCCAATTTGATATAATGACGTTTTGCTATGTGTTGGCCTCAATAATGCCTAATTATCAGTCACTTGTTCATAATTGAACCTTGAAAAGATCACAAATGGAGATAGATCTTTTGTTGACACTTAAGAGATTACTAGTTAGCCATTAACAATTAACGGTGAATAAAGTGGCGAAGGTAGCGATTTGAAAAAAAGTAAATTGTCTTTGTTTTTCTTTCTTTATATGTTGAATGATGGGACCCTATTGTTTAGCCAGGCCTTGTTCAAGAAGGGAGTAAGTGAAGCTGATGCCGAAAATGCACTAAAACTTGTTTTCGAGAACAACGAATCCGGAGATCAGAAATCAAAATTTATGGACCATCTAATGGTTCAAGCCTCAAAACAGTGGCATCGGAGTTGGAACCTTCCAAGAGAGACACGTAAAGCAAGAATTATCCGGTGGCTTCAGTACCGTGGCTTCAATTGGAATGTCATCAGCTTCATCCTAAAGAAGTTGGAGTCCTAGAATCCTCCCTGAGGCGCAACAAGTATCAAACGTGATGTGATCTGAGAGGGAATGCAAGTCAATCCCATTTTTTGTTAATGGTCCACCATGTCGGGTTGAGTCGTATAAGTTGGCTAATGTGGATAGAGTTACTGTCTCCATTAGCGCACACTGGTGCGGCCATAAACTTGGCCACTTCAGTCCTTAACTGTGCCAAGATTTAGGTGTCGTCAGCCTTTTCTAGTGCCATCTAATCTCGTTTGCAGAATTAAAGTCCACCTTAAAATGAGGACAGAAATCCAAGACAAAGCCAGCGCTGTTTTAACAACAAATGGTAGCATTCATGCACCATCAAACTGCAAATATTTCATCGAGATCTTCTCGTTATGTTGGTGGATTTGTCAACTCTGATTTTTTGTTACCTGGTTGTTATAATACAAGTAAAACCATCATGTATGTTTTTACCATTTCAAGAAAGGTGTTAGAGTCACCTCCTATAGGTCATTAAGGTCATCAGAGGTGTTGACGATTCAATCTAGTCGTTTTCTCTGTTTTTTGATAAGTTATTTCATTTGCATCCATCGAGAATCGAACTCCTAACTCTTTAATACTGAAGACGATTACAGTTGCACAAGCCCATTGGTTCATTCAATTTTTGTCAAAACGTTGTTGAATGGTTCAACTGGAACTAACTTATATTATGATCAACAGTGGTCCATTTTTATAATGGCGAGATATGATTGAGACGCAATTAAGAAATGTGTTTAGTATTATAATTCACAAGTTCAATTAGTGGCGAGAGCCAATTAAGGATTAGTTAAATCACTCTCAAATCTACCATTATCATGTGGGTCTTAAAAACCACGGTCACATGTGAAGGAAGTTGGTTTAAGAGAGTACATGATCTGGGGGAGTTAAGAAGAGGTATGAAGGTCCTGAAAGTGCATGTGCTTTGTGCATTAAGACGTAATAATAGAGAGTCTTGAAAACTAAGATTTAGATTAGTAGTATGTTTGGATTTGTTACGAGCTTTTATTATCTCTACATTGCTGGAAAGTCTCTCTCGGACAGCACATGGCCACGTGATTCAAGTAACGTGGGTCTATGTGTGCTCTGCTGTAAAGACTCTCGTCTCTGGCACTTGTTTAGGCCTTCTTGCTCTCTCTGTGTGTACCATTCGTTGCATTAAATTCCAATTCTATAGATCCAAGAAAACCAATCGTTGGCCTAACTTCTATATACCCTGCCCTTATTCTCCTACTTTGCCATTTGCCATTACCATCTTCTCACACTAACCCAATCCGGTTCAAATCACAATGAGAACTTCGACTAGTTTCAATAAAAACAAACACTTTTGAAATTGAAGAACTTATCAAGATCTTAGGTTTGAGCTCGTAATAAGATCCTAAATCTCTCTGAGCGATCAGAATTATTGACATAGACACAAACCATAAAATGAATGTAGAATTTGGACATCGCGATCATAAATTACTGTCTCGACATAAAAATGACTTGCCGATTCTAATTAAAATTGTCTTTTAAAATAATGTGATTCAAATTTTTTTAAAAAAAAATAGGTAGAAAGAAACTTCCTAAATTTTGAAGTGATTGTCTAATTTTGGTATTAATTATAAAACAAAGTTTTGTCAACCCCTCTAGTATTGGAGCTATCAAGACAACTTTTCAAGATGGGAATTTTCTTTTATTCCTGTGATATTGTACTAATGTAGCTAATTAGTCATTACAATCTACAACACCAAATACAGTAGAAATTACAACTTGAAGAAAAAAACAAAAAAATACAGTCTAATTGTATTTGCTCTGTTTCTGGTAGATCCTCCTATGAATATAGTCATTCAGTCCAATGATTTTTTTTTTTACACTGGCTTCCATTGCATTCAAAGTCTCAACCACTTAGTGATAGACATGATTTTAGTACCACGAAAAGACTGTAGGTCTATTCATACAGTCGATGATTTTAGATTGAATCATCAGAGAATGCAAATGAAGAGTTAGAAGACCCTTGTGAGACTACAATCCTAGCCGGCGGCGACGAACGAAGCGGAGTCGTATTTGGCTTCAACAAATCTTTTTCCGATCTTACAGTCTCAACATGCCTTATCTCTTTGAGCATTGCAGCCACATCCTTCATGGTTGGACGTTCATCGGGTCTGATGCTGATGCAGAGGAATGAGACTGCTAGAGTT